>JAGSMS010000010.1:16797500-17099891 GCA_029286595.1 Bhutanitis thaidina
TGATTATTTCTTAAGAAATTACTTTTTGGTTTGAAAAAAAAAAACATAACTTCGTCTATGACGATGTAACTTTAAAGCTTTAAATCTGTTCTAATCTGAATGATTACAGCTTTTTCTGTGAATACCCTCCCCATAAATAAGTTGTTTTAAATTTTCACACAAGTAAAACGTAACGCACTTTAGTTAGTAGCGTAGTGTGATAATTTAAATTTAAATCGTTATCAAACTAATATCTAACGCGATAAATGCAACGCGCTCTGAGATGTTTCAATATTCACCTCACGGTTTCGTGACGTACGAGCGTAAAACCCTCAGCGAGTCACGTGACCCCTCTAAAACTAATCCATCACCGGTCCGCCGCACCGACCGACTGAATTATTTACTTACTTCGAATGTAATCCGATCAAATCGGAATACGGAAATGTTAGGTTTATTTAAATACGCGTCCCGGGCACTGGATCACGTAGGGCCTAGCGAAGTGATACATAAACGAGGTGTCGATTCGCTTGACTTTAACTGAGTCGATTCGAGCTGCGGTCTTCGAGATGTGACCGTGACTGTTGTTGGTTCGACGAGCGTGAGACTAATATAACATAATGCATAATGATCAGAAATATTTTTTTTTTTATGAAAATAGGCTTGCGTTTGACCTCAATCTTGGATGAAATGAAACCCGATGGAAGGCGAAGATGAGGCCTAGGATCTGTTTACTTTGTTCACAAAAGATATCCAGATTACAGTTTTCCGGAAAAACTGACCTCGGCAGAGAGTTCCACTCCTTAGCCGTCCGCATAAAGAAAGAAGAGGCAAACCACTTCATGCGTAATGCTTTAGGGGACCCGTGATCGCGAGGGGGGGCTGAGGTGTTAGACGTCCCGATGTCATAGTTAACTCGGACCACCTTCAGTTTTTAATTATTAATTTTAAACCGATCGGGTGAAATAAAAAAAAATGTATAGTGTTCACTTATGATGATTTAGTAAACAACATTCCTCAAGATCTAAAATTAGATTTGTTTCGGTTCTAGTCTCGTCAGACGACCTTCGTACCTTAATAAAAACACCGAGTGGTTCTAAACGAGGTTAGTGTATCATGGAGATGACTTAAAAGGATTAACCTCGTTGGGGATGCGATATTTGTTTTACGACATATCCATAGATAAATTCGTTTAGTTTCTATTTCAACATTAACATTTACGATTCAAGGAAAAGAAAATCAGACTGCGTGATTTATTTAAAATTAAAAAAAAAATCTTCTTCCGAGGCGTAGAAATGTGTGTGCGAGAAGAGATTTTTCATAAAAAAAAAGCACTCGAAACATCGGGAACATAAAACAAAATGAAATACGATCTGTAAATAATAGTTTCAAATACTCATATGTGGTTAGAAAATACTTTACCGGCTTAAGTTCACAGGGCTTGCTTTGAGTGTTGTGCTCTAGGAGGGATTTGAAGGATGTACTTTTTATACATACATGCTAGTATCCAATACTTGGTTTATTCTCAAACTGCTGACCTCACCCCGACTTTGTATATTGAATTAAACCTTCGCCATCGGATCGTCTCGTCTGTTGGTTGGCACGATGCACCGCCAATAGGTGAGGTTCACATTTGACATTGAAAAAGTAAAGTGGCCTAGAATGTACCACTGCTGGGCAAACCCGTCCTCTTATATCTGAGAGGTTTTAGAGCGGAGTTCGCCTTGCTGCCCCAGTGCGGCTTGGCGGCCTTCACATCTCCTTGAAGCATTTTTTTTAACATTCCTCACTCAACCATATAAATACCGTGGTTTTTCTACACCGTGAAGTACGTGGAAATTCAAATTTAAAAATGCAATTAACAATATTAGTGTTGCTGGCACCACGAATCGATCCCCTGCTTTGAAATTTAAAGTGATCGTCCGACCCAGTCTATCACAATTCAATGTTCTCACGTATAGTCGCAGACCCATGCAATGTAAACTGCAGTTTGCTGGAAGGAGGTTCGTGATAAATCAACGCGGGATTGAAACTTCCAACAAGATGGCAAGTTTTAATCGCTGTGAAATTACGTTTTTGTTTGTCGTCCCTATCGCACGCGCTGCTGCTTTGAATGTACAAAGAGGAAACTGACTAGTTTATGTATTGTGTATGTTTGTTTGTTCTGTTTGCCTAGTAGTCATCTGGGTGGTGATACCACATTCTTACTTAACCATTTGTTCCGACAAACACCAGTTCAGCTACTGTCGTGTTCCTGTACGAAAAGTATACAGAGCCAGTATAATTACGGACTGGGAGGCATTCCATCTTCGTCATCAGAGGCGAATACGCATCTGTAACCTACTATCCAAGAAGGTTACAGATGTGTATTGTTGTATTGTTTAAAGTTGTCCATGGGTTCCAAGAACCACTTATCATCGGATGGACAGTTAGTCCCTTGGCACTATCGGAATAACAAAGTCATAAGTTGAGTGGTTGATTTAACGTTTGTGTTTTATTGGGATAACTTAACCAAACAGTTATAGCCCCTCGTCGAGTATACCTCAATTTCTCAAGAGCTAAGTATACAACCTACCTGTATAAAGTATACAAAGCAGTGCGTGTTGCAAGTGACTGTGAGGAACCGCGACTTGGTCCTTCACTGCAGGCCGTATGAGGAAGCTCAAAGTTGCACAGCGCGCTATGGACAGGGCTATGCTCGGCGTTTCGAGCGACCTGCGCAGAGTTGCGGGAAGTCGATGAATGCAGGTGGCTCAGGACCGAGCTTTATGGAAATCTTTTGGGGGAGGTATATGTTCAGCTGTGGACTTGTGATAGGCGGTAATGATGAATGATAATGATATTAGCTCATTTAACCACATTGAAAGTTACGGGTGGGACAGTGGTAGTGGGAGTCTTACGTAACGCGCGCCGCCGGCCGCAGGTGCTGACGCGATGATGATATGCTGAAATGATGATGATGAACCAAAAAATTATGTCATCACATTAGAGCTGTACTAAAAATAAACATAGCGAAACAACGATTAATATTCGGGAAACATACGCGAGCCCATTAAAAGCTTAGTGTAACTACTTTCGGCTCCACGAGAATATAGTTACTTCCTCCGAGTCTGAATTTATTTGACGCATTAAACGACAGGAAAGTTTGCCCAATAAAATGCTCTTGAGCATATATTTTTCTCGAAGAATCGTCGAGTGACGCTTTGTCGTCCTTCTTCGGAACTTTTAATAGGTCTTGATGACTGTGTTCTTTATTCTATGGCGTTGGAATTGCTAAAATATGGGGCATTGCTTTCTGAATATTAAACATCTTGTATGTGTCGAGTCCGAGATTAACTTGTTACAAAACTGTAACTTATAACGAACATTTCTTTTTACTTTTTCACAAGTGAATGCCAGTAAAGTTAGGAAGTATTTTCTACGCTGTTACCTAAATATTTCTATAGTTCTCTATAGTTCTAATTCACTGGACGTGAAAAAATTCAGTAACTTTTCAATAAATTCCACTTACCGAGAAAGAGGGGGGGGGGGGCACAAGACGGAGACACTACCTGCACAGTGTTGCGGGAAGTCGATGGATGTAGGTGGCTCAGGGCCGTGCTCTGTGAAAATCTTTGGGAGAGGCCTTTGTTCAGCCGTGGGACTTGTGATAAGCTGAAATTTAAAAAAGAGGATAATTACGGAGTTTTCTTTCACCTGTTTGTGAGATTGTAAAATTTTCTTGTAAAACTCTGTAGAATTATTATTATTAATAATAAAATTTGACATTTGTCAAACGAAATAATCTCTCTCAAGAGTAACTAATTTTCATTTCATCTGCTTAAGTGTTTTCTTTGTCATGTCTAAGTATCCTAAAAATATACGTTTTTACCCAATGGTAGGGTCAAAGACATAAGGGCAACCACTGTACTTGGTGATCCGAAAGTAAATCATTAGCGTTTGAAGGTCGACCGTCAGGGCCTCGTTTATAAGTCTCACTTGTCAACCTAAAAGGTTCCTCCTTTAGCTTCGAGTACTTTAGACGGTTATCATGATTTTAGCCAAATTTAAGGTTTCTTGAAGCCTTTCAGAGGCCATTGTTACGAGTATTTTTGAAAAAGTACACTCATATATGGTACGTCAGGTATCGACATGTTCAAAGAGCTCTCTACAAAACGTTTAAAGCCGTACTTGTAGTAAGAGCATGTAAATGAAGGACCCGTTCAAACCCCTCATACGTCACATCCGTCCTATTTAATTGTTTTATTTGATAGGAATATTAATTATTTGTAAATGATTTTAATATAATTATTAATAATTAAAAAATAATATTACTTTATTTATGTATTTATTATGCGTATGTAATAAGTATGTAAGTATGTTAATGTTACAAGAATTACACGAATACTTAATTTGTATTTCTTATATATTTAAATTTTTTGCACATACCAATATGCTGTATTTCTTTCTCTCCCAGGGTTGACAGGGTTGACCCTCGTTTTAGGTTTTAATAATGAATACTCTTCGTTTTTGTATTATAAAATCATTGAAGATGAAGCAATTATTCCTTATTCGGCCTGTGTGAGTTCAGCTGGACAATAGGCCTTTCCGTGAAAGTGCCAACAAAAGCTGCCAATTGCCCATACTTACTCTGCACTAAATTGGTATATGTAACACCGGTACTCTCGCACCAGAGATGCAGCTTCCCATCGACAGTGTGTCAAATTTGGGTTGGCATTGAAAAGAAAAATAGCATCGTTTGTCAGCCAGCACGTGCGGAGGTTGGCATTTGCAGCAACAGTTGACATAACCCATCTTACACCGACAGCTATAGTGACACCTTTTTCTGCCATGTTAATTATTATTATTCCAGCGATTATACAAGCGTCCGTACACTTTTATGAGAAACAACATTTCGAAGACGATAACCACGTTGTGTATGTAAAAGTATTGCAGGTACTTGTTTACGATCTTCTTGATATCGACTCGGTTAGCTTGAACATGAACGTCCATTAAAGTAAAATTTATTCATTTTCATTGTGAAGTCAATATAATCTAAAGTTATGCATCTTATTTATGGATACGTTTTTAATAGATTATTAAAAATAACGTTTTACGTAATGATTTCTTGTATTTACGCGAACACTACACATGTCAAATGAAATTATTATTTACGTATTTCGTCACGTTTAATTTTGTCTTATGATCCTACTAAAATTAATAAATAAAAGCTGAAGGTAGCCCGGGTTAACCTCAGTCCCTCCGTGACACGGCTGCTGTAAAGCAATCGAAACGTCGAAATTATAAAAATAAAATTAAACGCGATAAAATCCGTAAATAATAGTTTAATTGGAGCACTGAGGTGTTCGACGTCCAGATGTCATAGTTAACTCTGGCTTCCTTCAGCTTATTTATTAATTTTTGATCCGACCTACACAGAATGTGCCCACAGTATGTTGAGGTCGTGCAGTGGTGTGCTTGGTTTTAGATTTAATTTTGTTTATTACTGTATCCCGAGCCGGTGGTGGCACCTTATCTGCTGTAAAGCAATCGAAACGTCGGGAATATAAAAACAAAATTAAAAGCGATAAAATGCGTAAATAATAGTTCCATTTAAAATTCATTAAAATGTACTGTTCGCGTAAATACAAGAAATCTTTCAAGATTTGTCACTTTTAGGTTTAATATATAACAGTTAGTTTTTTTGTCTTAATTAATATCTTTTAGCTTAATATTGATCCATTTCTCAATGTGAATTCGTTAATCCAATAGTTCGTAGGTTTTCTAGGTCACGGTGACCTACATTTTACAGGGCTACCTAAGAACTCTCTGTATAACCTTACCCTTGTACATACAACTAATTACAGGATTGCTAATAAACAGTTCTTTGAAGGTAATTCTTTTTCGCTTCGGGATTATAATCTTCTCTGCCACTTATTCCAAGAAACTTATTTCCTTCGTCAGATTTCATTTCCGCGGCTCCGACGTTTGTTCCCTTGAATTATATTTGAAGCACAACAGTCGAGCGGCTCCTGCTACGTCGGAAGCGCTCTCTGTGCCACACGATGTTCAACGAGGTTTTAACATAACTTTGTATGGAGATTGCATTATCTAAGGCGGGCCGCAGCCTTTTTCGCGGTCTGCTGTAAAAATCTACGTCTGCCAGACTCTACATCTCAATATAGACAAGACTGAGGGCGTGTGATGCATTATGTAGAGCTCGCCTCGCCGTACGTTAATGGTATTCGAACGAGGAGTTGTTTAGCGCGCTTCCAATGTAAATACGGAATTTAAGGGAACGGTTTCGTGTATACGAAGCTGAGTAGCAATTTTTAATTGCTTTGTTAAGATGCGTTTTTAATATATAATAATTGCATGCGAATCTAATAAGAATTCGAACTCGATTGACATCCGGTCTCAACTGTCTCCCGTTAAATCAAATCAAATCATTTATTCAACATAAGAAACATACATTTCACTTGTCAAACGTCATTTTTTTTAAAAATCTTCCAACTTTTCTTAACGAGGTTCATCTAAAGGAGAAGCAGCAGGCGAAAGAAACTCCTCCTTTTTTAGTCTATTGCTCCAAACAAAACGTTTTAATAGTACAATATTACAATATTTTTTCGGGCGTCTACTCATTCCCACGAATTATTATCATCCATATATTCCTTTATATTACAAAAACCCTTTTTATAAAGTAATTGTTTAACAAAACTTTTCAACCTATTGATAGGAAGACCTGCGCAATGTTGCGGGAAGTCGATGGATGCAGGTGGCTCAGGACCGAGCTTTATGGCAATCTTTGGGGGGAGGCCTGTGTTCAGCAGTTGACTTGTAGTAGGCTTAAATCATGATGATGATAGGAAGACTATGTGCTGTTATTGGGATTTTGTTGTAAAAACGTATACATTACGCCATGATCGAGTTACTGACTCTATAGAGTCTCGTAATTGCCTGTAATAGGTATCTACCTTTCTAGCAATACAAGCTTAAAAATAAGATTAAGCAAGAATTGTAAGTTTTAGTAATTGTAAGTTTATAAGTGTATAAAAACACAAGCACGTTTAACTGAAGGATTGCTGTTACATAATACTTATTCATTTCAGTATACATTACATATATTTTTTGACTGCAAACGAGCAAGCGGTTCACCTGATGGTAAGTGATTCCCGTCGCCCACATACATCTGCAACACCATAGATGCTGCAGGTGCGTTGCCGGTCTTTAAGGATATTTGGGAGATGGGAGGGAAGAGGAGGGGAATAGGAGGGGAAGTGGGCCTCCGGTTACGTCACTCGCCGAACGAAACGCAGAAGCACAAAATGCCTCTACTTCACGCCGGTAATCTGCGAGGCCGCGGTACATACCCGGTCGAGCCGGCCCATTCAAGCGGCAGCAAAAGCCGCCGCTTGGCTCTACCGCGCAAGAAAATATAGTGTACATTGTGTTGTTGCAGCGTACCGCAAATGTCAGACCGACGACTTCCAGTGCGGCGCGGAGGGCGCGGGGTCCGGCAAGGTCTCCCAGGGCCTTTGTATACCCAACGAGAAGAAATGCGACGGGTAATGTACATCCCTCATCAAATCTAACGTCTAAGGGCCATTGCGGTGACTTTTATGTCCGCACACTAACTTGGAAGCTTTTGTGCGATAATCCGTAGAAATAATAAAGTTATTAGCTTTGCGATCTCATACAACAGGCTTCCTATAAATTTTGTTAATAGGTTCTGTCTCAATGTTAATGCCTTTTTCAAATATCTTTATTTAAGTTTATTCAATTATTTATCTTCGATTTCTACATATTTATGGTATCTCTATCTCCTGTTATGTGAACTAAAATTGTAACAAAATTGGTCAAAAATTTTTAGATTCTTTGTTTGACTTCCTATTCCATTCGTAATCTGTGTTTTACCTTTGCACAGATTTGGAATTAAATATAATAATACGTCCGATTATATATTTTATTTGATAGATTAAAACAGGGTTAAACACGAGACAATGATACAGTCTTGATAATATTGTTGTTACTTATGGTGGTGGGGGATGGGGGTATCACATAATGATTTATTGTATTTAGGCAAACACTACACATTTGAAATGAAAATTTATATTCCCGACGTTTAGATTGCTTTACAGCACCCGTGGTCACGGTGGGACTGAGATGTTAGACGTTCAGATGTCATAGTTAAATCAGGCTACCTTCAACAAAAGCTTAAGGAAAGCTGAAAATAAAAATTTATTAATTATGTTCCGATCTACGCACAATGTCCTCACAGTACCTTGAGGTCGTCCGGTGGTATGATACGACAGACACTAGTTTGTGTCTGTGCAGATACTCAGAGCTATAGAGCGCTGAACAACCGGAGATGACACATGACGTTGTTGTAACTTAATCTAATCATTTATCATGTATTTATTTCCTCTTTTATTTTCTTTTTTATGTGCATGTACTGTTAAAAGATTTAACAATGTTTTTGCACGCAATGAAAAGTAAAGATTCTTTGATTTATGTCCTTAGGTTTCGATTGTAAAATCATTAACTATATTCTTATGTGTGTCCACAGATACTTAGACTGTCGGACGGGCAAGGATGAGCAAGATTGCCCCGGGCAGACGCTGTCCTGCCGCCTCGACCAGTTCCACTGCGCTAACGGGCAGAAGTGCGTGGACGCGTCCGTGAAGTGCGACCACACGGACGACTGTGGTGACAACTCGGACGAAGCTCAATGTAGTAAGCTCCTGTTGAATTTCGTTTCGAAATTAAATTGGACATTAGTGTGAAAAAAAAAATCAAAAAGTTTAGATTCTCCTTTTTAATAATGATACGCAAAGACATCTTGTTATTTCGGTATTTTATGTATTGAAAATTTAAGTTTGACAAATTAAATATTACTGTGTTTTAAATAATAGCAATCTCTCTTCGCTTTTGGCGTGAAAGACGATGTAAAAACACGAATTGATAAATGGATGCTGAGCTGGCTTGGACATGTGGAGAGGATGAATGAAAGCAGGTTAACGAAACAAATATACGAGGCGAGTGTAAATGGTAGAGTCGGGAAAGGAGGACCTAGGCGAACATTTCACGATCAAATCGGAGACGTTCTGAAAAAAGGCCTGGTCGAGAGTAGTCTACACCAACGAGCATGCATGCGAAGATTGATGAAAGTGGGAGAAGCGAAAGACGTATGTCAGAACCGTAGCAAGTGGAAGAAGATTGTCTCTGCCTACCCCGTTGGGAACGAGGCGTGTATATACACATATCTCTTCGTTTCGCTCATATGATAAACTTCCTCATGTTTATCTTGAATAGCGGTCATCTAAGTTTTTTTTTCAATGTAATTTTAATAGTTCATTTCTTAAATCGTTCCTGTAATATTCGTACTTACATAAAACAACAGCCGACAGCTTTGGTAGCCTTGTGGTCAGGGCGCTCACTTTAGTGTCATAGAGCGCGAGTGACCTGGGTTCGACCACTAAAATTGTTCATAGCAATTTTAAGTGCTATATTTACTACGTGCTCATCGGTGAAGGAAAACATCGTTAGGAAACCTGCATGTCTGAGAAATAATAAAAATATTATTTCTCATGATATGTGAAGCTCGCCAACCCGCACTGGAGCAGCGTGGCGGGCCCTTCCCGGCTCCTAAACCCTCTCCGATACTCGTATTTGAGAAGGAGGTCATTGCCATGCAGTGGGCACTTACAGGCTGCTACTTACTTACATAAAACAACAGCCGACAGCTTTGGTAGCCTTGTGGTCAGGGCGCTCACTTTAGTGTCATAGAGCGCGAGTGACCTGGGTTCGACCACTAAAATTGTTCATAGCAATTTTAAGTGCTATATTTACTACGTGCTCATCGGTGAAGGAAAGACGTATGTCAGAACCGTAGCAAGTGGAAGAAGATTGTCTCTGCCTACCCCGTTGGGAACGAGGCGTGTATATACACATATCTCTTCGTTTCGCTCATATGATAAACTTCCTCATGTTTATCTTGAATAGCGGTCATCTAAGTTTTTTTTTCAATGTAATTTTAATAGTTCATTTCTTAAATCGTTCCTGTAATATTCGTACTTACATAAAACAACAGCCGACAGCTTTGGTAGCCTTGTGGTCAGGGCGCTCACTTTAGTGTCATAGAGCGCGAGTGACCTGGGTTCGACCACTAAAATTGTTCATAGCAATTTTAAGTGCTATATTTACTACGTGCTCAGCGGTGAAGGAAAACATCGTTAGGAAACCTGCATGTCTGAGAAATAATAAAAATATAATTTCTGAGGATATGTGAAGCTCGCCAACCCGCACTGGAGCAGCGTGGCGGGCCCTTCCCGGCTCCTAAACCCTCTCCGATACTCGTATTTGAGAAGGAGGTCATTGCCATGCAGTGGGCACTTACAGGCTGCTACTTACTTACATAAAACAAAGTCACATTATCTCTTTGAAATATATATATATTGATACACAAGCTGTACAATTGGACGCTTCGTCAGGCTTCCCGCCGTGCCACATCGGGCAGTACCGCTGCAGCAACGCGCTGTGCATCCCGGCGACGTACCAGTGCGACGGGTACCGCGACTGCGGCGACGGCTCGGACGAGACCAACTGCACCGCCATCGCCTGCCCGGACAACAAGTACCTGTGCCCCAAGGGCGGGCCCGGCGGCGCGCACAAGTGCATCGCCAGGTCGCAGCTCTGCGACGGCAAGAGGGACTGCGACGATAACGCTGACGAGGAATTAGCCTGCTGTGAGTGTTTTCTTGGAGCTCGTGTAAAATGTTGCTTTTACACATTACACACCGTTCTTATCCAGAAGTGGACTTCAGAATCCTCTAAATCGATCGATAGAGATCGATCGGCTCGAAGGACCAAAAAATTAGTTATGAGAATAAAATTATTTTATTATTTATTGTTAGTCGTGGAATAGATTTGATGCGTGAAAGGTTAGACGTGTGATTCAGACATGTAACTATCTTAAATATACTGAAGACGTACGCAATATATTTCACTTTTGTAAATTTTATCAGTTTGTAAAGTTTTGAAGTCGTATTTTGGTTCGTCCGTTTATCTGTGGCATTGTGAACACGTTGTTACCCAGATTGTCGCTATCTGATGATGATGATGATGAAACGATTTGTTGCAGCAATGTCGTTTTGTCCGGTGCTGGATTGCGAGTACAAGTGCGTGGCGTCGCCCGGCGGTGGTGTGTGCACGTGCGCGGCGGGCCTGGCGCTGGCCGCAGACAACCGCAGCTGCGTGGACCGCGACGAGTGCCGCGACTGGGGGCCCTGTCACCAGCTCTGCGTCAACACGCCCGGATGTGAGTCTGTCTCTACTGTCTGTCTGTAACATGTACAAATGTACACTTAACTTTGCCCGCAGGTTACTGCCGCCGCACCGCGTACAACAATATAATATGTTCGTAGCTAAGTTTGTCTGCGGTCGCCTGAGCGTATTGTTATTATTCGTAATGCTCAGTGTGCGAATTCGGTTCGTTTTGTTTTCTATGTTCTTTATAAATTTTTGTTATCTGAATCAGCAGGCCGTATGAGGGAGCTCAAACTTGCTCAGCGCGCTATGGAAAGGGGCAATCGATTCGCCTGATGGTAAGTGATTACCGTCGCTCACGTACATCTGCAACACCAGAGGCGCTGCAGGTGCGTTGCCGGCCTTTAAGGGTATTTGGGAGATGGGAGGAGAATGAGGAGAGGGATGGGGAGGGGGAGTGGGCCTCCGATTACCGGAAACATTTTAAACTACACTGGTACACTAGTTTTTTTAGGTACAGACGTAACAGTTTTTCGGAAATATATATGAATTGTGTGAAAACATAGTTATAGTGTGGGCATTTTGACTAACCTTGTGTGGTTGCGCAGCGTACACGTGCGCGTGCGCGCCGGGTTACGAGCTGCAGGCGCGCGGGCGCTGCGCGGCTTCGGGCGGGAGCGGTGGTGCGGCCGGGGCCTCGGGCGCGTGGTTGGCGCTGGCGCACGCGCGCGGGCTGTTGCGGCTGGACGCGCTAGCGCGCCCGCCCTCGCCGCCCGTGCTGCTGGCGAACGCCTCCGCCGCCGCCGGCATCGATTTTCACTACCGCCGCAACCTGCTCTTCTGGTCTGACCTCAAGACCCGCAAGGTCAATTACCATATTTAATTCGCTATTGTCTATTTCCATTTTTGTAAAAACCGTTTTACTCCGGCTTAAGTAAGAATTACATATTTAAAACTTTGGAAAATTCACAGGATGCCATAGGTATCTTTTGTGACCTCAAGGAAGCCTTTTATTGAACACACCGTGAAATACTAATCAGAAAACTATAAAAAGTCCAGCGCTTGAACTCATTACCTCTTATTTGAGTACCGGAATTCAAAAAGATGTAATTAATGATGCAAGTTTCTACGACACGTCCATATCAATGGGCGTTCCACAAGGCACAATTCTCGGTCCATTTCCATTTCTTACTTACATTAAGCGAATTTAACGACGATATCGGAGTGGTTTGGGTATTTCACTCCGAATCAAGAGACACGAGCTCGATCTAGGGAAATTAACAAAACGTTAAAGTGTCAAAACACAATAAATTATTTTAGATGCAATATACTGTATAGTATATTGTTTTATACTATTCCAATTATCATTAAAAATGTTAATTTTGTAAAAGCTATGCTTAGAAATTTCGGAGAAACTGTTTTTAATAATCTTATTAATATCCTCGTGCAAACAAAGGTTTTTCTTTTGCAAGTCTATTTGCAAAATAATGTGTGTATAGGTAAATTGTTAAAAGAAATTTAATTTATATATTTATCAGTTTTCTATCAACACTTATGCAACTTTACCATTTCCAATAAACAACATGAAACCGGGGTCCCTCGCAGATCCACTCGTATCCGCTGAACGCGCCTGCCGGCATCACGACGTACGGGGCGGACGTGGTGCTGGCGCCGGGCGGGCATTGGGCGCCCGTGGCGCTGGCCGTGGACTGGGTGGGCGACAAGCTGTACGTGGCGGACGCCGTGGGGCAGAAGGTGGACGTGTTCGAGCTGGACGGCCGCTGGCACGCCGTGGTGCTGGGCTCCAATCTCACCGCGCCCGCCGACATCGCGCTCGACCCCACGCTCGGCCTCATGTTCGTCGCCGATGGCAGCCAGGTAGCCCTCTCTTTGCCGATGCCTAAAATATAAGAACATGCCTGTTTTAATTGACGCTCTTACCAAAAGGCCTGTATTCAGCGCTAAACAGTACACTGGCTGATAAAGGTGTCAGCGCAAGATGTGTGGCCCGCACATATTATTTTGTATATTACCCGTATTATATTAAACTAAGAGCGTAAACTATTTTAGCCAAAACTCTCTTTACTTTATAGAATATCCAATAAATAGTAAAATGAACTTAACAAATAGCCAAAATAAACAACACAATAATCTGATTTATCGTAGACCAAAGATATCATACATATCTCATGATCTCAATCCGGCTGTGGTCTGTTGACAGGACGATGATGCTGATAAATAATTTCGTTTTTGTTCCCGGACTACTCTTTAATCTGGAATTAAGACCGCAGTGTTGTATGTAAAATTCCTTATCATGCATTAATAATGTACCGATCCGTTTCTCTTTTCAAGATCATTCGCGCGAACATGGATGGAACGCACGCAAAGTCAATAGTATCAGAAGCAACGTACAAGGCGTCAGGTATTGCCGTAGACACGGTCGCCAGGAGAATATTTTGGTGCGACTCGCTGCTGGACTACATCGAAACAGTCGACTACGATGGCAACTACAGATTCCTCGTCCTGAGAGGCCAACAGGTGCCTAGTCCTTCTAGACTGGCGCTCTTCGAAGATAGAGTATACTGGTCCGATAGCACTAAGCAAGGAATCAATTCTGTGAGCAAATATGAAGGAGCTAGCAGCATAGAAGCCATATATAAAATGAAAGACATCATCAGTCCCAAGGGCGTGACGGTGGTGCATGCGTTGAAACAGACATCGGTGAACAACCCATGCGGGAACAACAACGGAGGCTGCTCGCAGATGTGCATCGTGACGGCTTTACAGAATGGCGGGCTGGGATATCGCTGTGCGTGCAACATCGGTTACAGATTAGAGACAGACTTGAGAAATTGTGACCTCGTAAAGGAGTTCCTGATGTATTCTCAGCAGAGGTTTATTAAGGGTAAAGTTCTCGACCCAGTCATCGAAGGTTTCAGTGATGCCATACTTCCAGTGGTCTCGCGACGTGCAAGATTCGTGGGGCTCGATTTTGATTCACGTGATGAGTACATTTATTATTCGGACGTTTTGCAGGACGTTATTCACAGAGTTCACAGGAATGGCACCACCAAGGAAATAGTATTAGCGTCACAGAACGAGGGCGTGGAGGGCTTGGCTGTGGACTGGGCTTCGAAGAATTTGTACTACATCGACTCCAGGAAGGGTACTCTCAACGTTTTGTCCACGAGAAATGTCAGTTACAAAAGAACACTTCTCAAAGATCTGAAGAGACCGCGCGCTATAGTGGTCCATCCAAACAAAGGTTTCATCTTCTTTTCGGAATGGGACCGGCCGGCCAACATCAGTCGAGCGAACACAGACGGCAGCGGGCTACTCGTCTTCGAAAACGTAACGTTAGGATGGCCCAATGGCCTGTCGATCGACTTCGACGCGGACCGCTTGTACTGGTGCGACGCGCTGCTCGACCACGTGCAGCACACTAAACTCGACGGCACCGACGTGAGGACAATCAATTCCAGATTAATAAAACACCCGTTCTCTATCGTCATCCACAAGGACTTCATGTACATCACCGACTGGCGACTCGACGCCATCGTTCGCTTGCACAAACTGTCGGGCGAACAAGAGGAAATAATGGTGAGAGAACCGCAGACGAATCGTCTATACGGAGTTAAGGTTTATAGCGAATATGTGCAGAAAGTAGATCCGATGCAGCCGTGCGCGCGAAACAACGGAAACTGTCAGAAGCTTTGCTTCGCAATACCCAGGAACAATACCGAATTGTTAACGGTGAAGTGCGGGTGCCCGTACGGAGAGAAGCTGGCCCTCGACGGCACCAGCTGCGTCGCGGACCCCAACGCGGAGCCGCCGCAGCAGGCCTGCCCGAACTCCTGGGACTTCACCTGCAACAACCAGCGCTGCGTCCCGAAGAACTGGGTGTGCGACGGCGACGACGATTGCTTGGACAACAGCGATGAGCAACAAAATTGTACCAGTGAGTTTTTCCTGTCTTAGAAACACTTTGAGTATTTTTAATGTATGTGCATAACCTTGCATTAGAATCTATAGTTAAAAACGTAAGTTGTGTTGGAACTGAAAAGTTACGCAATATTTAATTGTAAAACCTTTAATTTATTAATTAATTAACCAACTTTAGTGGTATTTGGAAATAAATCATCACTGATATAATTTAATTGGAATGCATGGGTTGGCGTCGTGTTATTATAAAATAACACATCATAAAACATCACATAAGTGACACGAGCGGCATCCTCTGCCTTATCTACATCAATCATATTCGAATGTAATTTCTTAAAAAACAAAATAAAGATCCAACAGTTCAAATAAGATCTTCGAAATATTGATCATATTGTAACAACGATTATTCCATTGACATTAGTTATTCTTACAAATGTAAAATGGATACTGTCAAGTTTAAGAAGCGTCCAATTCTTTCTTGAAGTTCAGAAGTGAAACAATAATTAGTTTGACCTAATACATTAAAAAGTATTAATGTAAACAAGTGTTGAACACACTTTTGTTTACATTAATACTTTTGTTTAATAGAATGACTCATCATATTACTTTTGACAGTAATATGATGAGTCATTTTAATCATCTCGTTCGGGATGTCACACAATTGACACGCGGTGCGTTCCGCTCGCGGCGTGCAGAGACGACGTGCGGCGCGGCCGACTTCATGTGCAAGTCGGGCCGCTGCATCCCGGCCACGTTCAAATGCGACTCGGAGAACGACTGCGGTGACTTCTCCGACGAGGCGGGCTGCGTGAACGTGACGTGCGGCGCGTCGCAGCTGCGGTGCGACAACGGGCGCTGCGTCCCAGCCGCCTGGAAGTGCGACTCCGAGAACGACTGCGGCGACGGCTCCGACGAGGGCTCGCACTGCGCGGAGAAAACCTGCGCCTACTTCCAGGTGCGCCGCTGATCTTCCGACATTGTTTAAATTAACGAACCGATGTCTTTCATATATATTTTGAATAAGTATGGTCCCAGTAGAAGTTCTTGAAGTTAGTGAAATTTTATTTAAAGCGAATTTAAATATTTCGGTTGTCAGTGAAATGATTTCTAATTTAATAATTTTACTAACAAACCTTAAGGAGTACAGGGAACTGACGAGAACGATTTAAATTGTGGCAGTTCACGTGTCCGCGCACGGGGCACTGCATCCCCGCGTCGTGGGTGTGCGACGGCGACGACGACTGCTTCGACAAGCAGGACGAGGCCGACTGCCCGCCCGTGTCGTGCCTCGCCAGCCAGTTCAAGTGCGCCGACCTCAAGCAGTGCGTGCAGGTCAGTCGGCGCAGCTCCGTTTTATTTACGTTTAGGTGCAGAGGAAGAGGTCACCGTCACGAGTGGAACTTATATTGGTTTCTTTTAAAATGAATTTCGAAACATCCCAGGAGGCGTACAAGTGCGACGGCATCCCGGACTGCAACGACGGCAGCGACGAGGCGGGCTGCCCGGCGCTGGCCCCGCACCAGTGCGCGCCCGACAAGCAGGTGCAGTGCCGCTCCTCCGGCATCTGCATCCCGCGCACCTGGTACTGCGACGGTGAGCGTCCCTCCACTCCACTGCACTGCACTGTGCTGCACGCCCGAGAGCATCGACTCGATCCAGACCATGACAATTGAATCTATTTTACTAAGGATAACGATTTCTTGTATTTACGCGAACACTACACATTTGAAATTAAACTATTATTTACCCATATACAGATTGCTGTAAAGCAATCGAGATGTCGGGAATAGGCAAACAAAATTAAACGCTATAAAATCCGTAAATAATAGTTTAATTTTTAAATTACTGACGATGTTCAAAACGCTTAGGTTATTGTGAAAGCATCGTTACTATGCTATTCTGCGCTGAAATAGCATCAACGACCTCATTAATTTCGCATTTATTGCGGCGTACCGGGGCTGCAGCTGGAGCATGTCATTACCTTCTACAAATATCAATTAACTGCATGTGCTCTGCTAGTGGGCATGCGAGACTCAGGCAATCGAATATCTCAGTCCGCTGAGCCCAATCTCAAAGACGCGCATAGCTCTCCCATGTCTTGCCCTGTGTGGTGATGGGCAAACCTTCCGAGAAATATATGCTGGCTTCTCCTTGGTTTACTTGCACCGTCCTATGTGCAGCTGTGGGCCTAAATAACTGAATAGGTTGATGTAGCTGTACAGACTCACTTCCAACCCTGCACTACGACGCTAAGACAATCGTAGACATAAATCCTCTTATTACAAAATGAGTTTTAACTTTGGTCTCCGACTATCCTTAGGAATATTTAGACGCTTTGGTATGGCTAACGTTGAGGCAGCCCAGATTGGAACCTAGATCAAAGTTCAACCTCGTATGCATTGCGAGAAGGGGACGCATCAGTGACGTGTGCGTGTGCGTGTGCGCAGGCACGCCGGACTGCGAGGACCTGTCGGACGAGCCGGCGACGTGCGGCACGGCGGCGTGCGGCGCGCAGCACTTCCGCTGCGACAACGCGCGCTGCGTGTTCAAGGCCGCCGTGTGCGACGGCCGCGACGACTGCGGCGACGGCTCCGACGAGAGCGCGCGCCACGCCTGCGGCCCGCCGCCCGTGCGGTACGCCACGCCCTCACGCCCGCCGTACACACACACTCAAATTCTCCCAATCATATGAAATCACGCATATACACCCGCGCTCGCTCTCACTTGCATAGACCTACTACGCACACACAAATATTCATACCAAACGTACGCATACATTATTTCTTCCTCATTCTCTCCTATACACTCTTCCATACCACCACGAAATCGCCCACCCATTCAAGCAACCTCCCGCTCACACACACATTTACACTCTCGCTCATAATATGTGAAAATATATAAACAAGACTACATACATTCCGACTGTGTGGTATGTAAATAAAAACCTCAACTGTCAAGTAGTGCAGATTTAATGGGATTAAGGATTTCATGGAGAAAATAATATATTAAATGAATTCATAATGTTACAGCTGTCCCGCCGGCCAATGGCAGTGCCCGGGCGTTACCGGTCGGTGCGTCAACCTCACACAAGTATGCGACAACAAGTTCGATTGTCCCAATGAAGCCGATGAAGGTAATATTCTTCCTAAAACTGTCCGATGTCACTTACATCTTCGATAAAAGAAATATGATCACTTAACTCTCTGTGTACAGGTATAAGATGCGACTTTGCTCGATGTGAACACCAAACTGGTCTTTGCTCCAACGGTTGCAAGGAAACGCCCAACGGCCCGCTCTGTTTATGTCCTATTGGAGAGGAGCTTTATACCGATGGATTCACCTGCAAGGACCTAGACGAATGCGATCCTCCTGGGCTTTGCTCTCAATCCTGCACGAACACCAAAGGCTCGTACTTCTGCAGCTGCGTCGATGGCTACCAGCTAAACGCGGATAAACATTCCTGCAAAGCTAACAATCATTCCAGTGCGTTCCTCATCATATCGAATAGACATTCCATTTTGGTGGCCGACCTGAACGAGCAAGGTCTCGAGAGGGTGCCGATAAACGTGGAGAACGTAGTCGCGACAGCTTCCAACATGCACACCGGAACCATATTTTGGTCCGATATGAAGCTGAAGAAAATTTCCCGCTTGGATCGCGGCAGTGAACCTCAAGTGATCATCTCCACTGGGTTAGATTTAGTCGAGGGCCTGGCCTACGACTGGGTTGGCGGAAACATCTATTGGTTGGACAGTAAATTGAACAGCATCGAAGTTGCTAAAGAAGACGGCACTGCAAGGACGACTTTGTTGAGCGGCAACATTACACAGCCCAGAGGAATGTGCTTGGATCCGGCGCCAAACGCGAAGTGGTTATTCTGGACAGATTGGGGAGAGAACCCTCGCGTCGAAAGGGTGGGAATGGACGGCACCCAACGCATGGCCATCATCACGACCAAAATATATTGGCCCAATGGTCTGACTCTCGACACTGCCACTCAGAGAGTGTACTTTGCCGATTCTAAGTTAGATTTTATTGATTTCTGCTACTACAACGGCACGGGGAGGCAGCAGGTGCTGGCCGGCAGTCATTATCTACTGCATCCTCATTCGTTGACTCTGTTCGAAGATACGCTGTATTGGACGGATCGTCAATTGAATAGAGTACTGTCTGCGCACAAGTTCAGAGGCACAAATCAGACTGTAGTTTCACACTTAATCTCGCAGCCACTCTCGATTCACGTTCATCATCCATCCCTGCAACCGCAATACCCATCTCCCTGCAAGGAGAACACGTGCGACCATCTATGTTTGCTCAGTCCGAACCAAACGACTCAGCACACTTGTATGTGCAAACCTGGATTCAAACTCCTGCCTGACGGAAAATGCATCGAAGGTAAGAATATTAATAATAAATTTTGGTTGATATCACCTTTTATACGTGAGTTTATTTACCAATTGTTTATATTTCCACAGAGGAATCCTCGTATTTGATGGTTCTAAAAGGATCTCAGATCATTGATATATCCACCGACGGTTCCGGAAGAGCTGGTCAGCTTTCGCCAGTCGTTGGAGTTCAAGGTTCGTTTTGTATATCGCTTTCTCCTTTTTATTTATATCTCTTGTAAATCAGATTGTTAGTTATGCTTAGCAGGAAAATGTTTCTATGTATCTCTTTGTCAACTTGGATATTTTAGCAAAACCAAAATTTCATCACAAATGTCGTTATGTTTCCAGGTGCCGTACAACTGGACTACGATCGCCAAGGCCACATGCTGTACTGGCTGCAGTCCATCGACAGCGACGACACCGACAACTGTACCATCTACAGCATGCCCTACGGCGGGGGCGCCAAGGTCGAGTTCTTCGGACCGGACACGGGGGTCGTGGGGGCGCCCGCTGCAATCGCGTTCGACTGGCTCGGGCGGAACCTGTTCATGGCCAACAGGGTGGCCAGCAACATCGAACTGATTCGGGTGGACGGCAAAGTGAAATACAGGACGATCGTCTTCGCGAACGACGGCAGCAAAACATCCATTGCTCGGCCTCGAGGCATATGCTTGGACCCTACGGAAGGGTAAGTTACTTCTGTAATTAAACTAATAAAAAAAACTGATCCTATGAATTGACATCACTGAATCTTGTTAAGAGCACGCCACCATTTATTTCATTCGTAATAGAACGTACAAAAACAATGCTGTAAAAAAAACAAAAATCAAAGATTTATTTATATTTGAAAATTTTCCGCAGTAACTAATTTTTTTTTTCTATTTGCAGAAAAATATATTGGTCCGACGAAGGAGGATTCGGAGTTCCATCAAAAATCGGGAAAGTGAATATGGACGGAACAAATCCTGTAATTTTAGTTGACGTGATCGAGAGACCGGAAGCTGTGGCGATTGACGTTGAAAAGAAAATCGTCTACTTCAGCACGCAGTACCCCGCCAGTATCAACAGCGTGAACACAGAAGGGAACGACAGGAAGACCATTCTGACTGAAGCCAACGCCATTTCTTATCCTAAAGTTATCGCAGTCCTGGAATCCCGGCTCTACGTCCTGGATCCGCGACATGAAAAAATCATCAAAGCCGACCTTCCGAATGGGGATAACATCAAGGTTATATTAGATAACGAAAGCGATCTGAAAGCGCTGACAATATTCCAGAAGAGAAAGATGATGCACCACCACCCGTGCTCGCTGAACAACGGCGGTTGCGAACAGATCTGTATACCGAGCGAAGGGGGCTCGCGGATATGTTCGTGCTCAATCGGCTACAGGAAAGAGAACGAAGTGAACTGTGTTCCCTACAAGACCTTCGCCGTAGTGTCTCAGTTGGATCTTATCCGTGGATACAGTTTAGACAACAGTGCCGAGGCGATGGTGCCGGTGGCGGGGCTGGGTCATCACATTATGCACGTAGACGTTCATTTCGCGGACAACTTTATTTACTGGGTGGAGATCAACCGCGGCCAGTGGAACGGAATATTCCGCATCCGGCCCAACGGCACCGAGCTGCAGAATGTTATCAAAGACGGAATCGGCAGCAACGGCATCCGAGGCTTGGCCGTCGATTGGGTGGCGGGCAATTTGTATTTCACGAACGTCTTCCCGCACGAAAACTATGTAGAAATGTGCTGGCTCGATGGCTCCAATCGGAAAGTTATAGTGAAAACGACTATGGACGCGCCGAGAGAGCTCGCCGTCAATCCGCTGAAGAGGCTTCTTTACTGGATCGATTATGGACAGTATCCGAGGATAGGGAAAGCTTACCTCGACGGCAGCAACTGGCAGACCGTTGTTAGTTCGGGCATTTCCAATCCCAGAGATTTGACCATTGATATGTTAACTCATGACGTCTACTGGGTTGATTCTAAATTGGACCAGATACAGAAGATCTCATACAGTGGTGGTAACAGACAACTCATCAGGTCTAATCTTCCAAACCCTATGGGGATTGCGATCCACACCGGAAGCGTTTATTGGGTAGACAGGAATTTACAAACGATATACAAGGCGTCTAAATTACCAGGAAACATGTCTATGCCAGAAAAAGTAAGAACTAACCTGCCGAAATTGAGAGATATCGCCATATTTGACGTGAATAATCAACCTACAGATGATAACAATCCTTGCCGAAAATTTGGCAACGGAGGCTGCGAGCAGCTTTGCATCACTTATCCTCCGGAAGCCAACAAGCAACACACGCTTAGATGTGATTGTGCCACTGGTCAGATATCGGAAACCAACCCAAAGAAGTGCGTTGTGGTAGACGAATACTTAGTATTCACTACGAGAACGGAAATCCGCGCTGTGAACTTAGATCCGAAGTCCACCGAAGTACCGTTTAAACCAATTGGTAACTTGACCAACGTTGTAGGAGTAGAATTCGACTATGCTGACAATAAGCTCTTCTTTACTCAGATTAGACCTTGGGCTCGTATAGCTTGGATGTCATCCCTTAACCCGGATGCGTCAAGTATTCAAAATATAATAAGCAAAAATATAAACCCAGAAGGTATTTCCTATGACTGGACTCAGAAGAAAATCTATTGGACTGACAGTTCGAATAATTCTATCTACGCTATGAATCTCGATGGCACTGAACTAGTAATGATTGCAAGAGTGGAACGTCCGAGGGCGATAGTCGTGGACCCCTGCAACGGCACCTTATATTACACTGACTGGGGTAGATTCGGTACTTCGGGGAAGATATACAGGACGACTATGGCTGGCTCTCTTAAGAAGGCCGTAATCGACAAGGACTTATCCCAGCCGAGTGGTTTAACTATTGACTTCGACGATCACATGCTTTATTGGACAGATGCTGTGAGAGAAAAAATAGAACGTTCTAAAATGGACGGATCTGATAGGGAAGTCCTCATTTCCGCGACCATATATCCCTTCGCCATTACAGTATTCGGAAATTATATCTACTGGACAGACTTACAGCTACGAGGCGTGTACAGAGCGGAAAAACACACCGGTGCTAATATGGTAGACATGGTTAAGCGATTAGAAGACTCTCCGAGAGATATACACATTTATAGTACAAGCAGACAGACGTGTAAGAAAAACCCTTGCTTAATTAGCAATGGAGGTTGCGCACAAAGCTGCCATCCTGCGCCTAATAATTCAGTCGAGTGCAAATGCGACGACAACACTAAGCTGGTCAACGAGGGGCGCATGTGTGTAGCGAAGAACATCACCTGTGATCTAAGCAAGTTCTTCTGCGCCAACGGCAAGTGCATCAGCCGGATGTGGTCCTGTGACGGCGACGACGACTGCGGCGACAACTCGGACGAAGACAAGAACTACTGCGCCTATCACTCCTGCTCCCCGAACGAATTCCGCTGCAACAATGGCCGCTGTATATTCAAGTCCTGGAAATGCGACCACGAGAACGACTGCAAGGACGGTTCGGACGAAGAAGGATGCATTTACCCACCATGCGCCGATGGAGAGTTCACGTGCCTCAACTCTCGCTGCATTCCCATGTCTCAAGTCTGCAACGGAATTAACGACTGCAAGGACAACATTACTTCGGACGAAACACACGAGCGCTGTCCGAGGAACACCACATGCCCCACCAACCATTTGAAATGCGAAAAGACTAATATATGCGTGGAGCCGTACTGGCTCTGCGACGGCGACAACGACTGCGGCGACAACTCGGACGAGGACCCGCTGCACTGCGCGCAAAGAACTTGTCCGCAGAACAGCTTCCGCTGCCCGAACCACCGCTGCATCCCCGCCACCTGGTACTGCGACGGCGACGACGACTGCGGCGACGGCGCGGACGAGCCGCCCGAGTACTGCCGCTCCGAGGGCCGCACCTGCTTCGGCGACCTGTTCACGTGCGACAACGGGAACTGCATCCCCAGGATATACATTTGTGACGGCGACAACGACTGCCTCGACAACAGTGACGAAGATGACAGGCACCAGTGCAACGAAAGGAAGTGCGACCCCGAAACCGAATACACGTGCGAGGAGAACAAGTTCTGGAATCGCGCCCAGTGCATTCCGAAGAAATGGGTGTGCGACGGCGACCCGGATTGTATCGACGGAACCGATGAAAACTCCACTATCCATCATTGCTCGACGCCCACGCCCTGCACCGAGGAACAGTTTCAATGCAACAACGGCAGGTGCATCAACCAAGGTTGGGTCTGCGATCACGACAACGACTGCGGAGACGGTTCGGACGAGGGCAAGCACTGCAACACGCAATACAAGCAGTGCACAGACCAAGAGTTCAAATGCCAAAATTTCAAATGTATCCGAAACCACTTCCGGTGCGACGGCGAAGACGATTGCGGGGATCATTCCGATGAAGTCGGCTGTGTCAAGAACAACAAAACATGCCCCGCTGGTCAGTTCAAGTGCAACAACGATCAGTGTATCGAAAGCCGGCTGGTGTGCAACAAGGTCTCCGATTGTTCCGACGACTCCGACGAGCCGGCCCACTGCAACGTCGACGAGTGCGCCAAGTTAGAAATCAACCAGTGCGGCCACAAATGCATCGACACGCTGACGGGCTACTATTGCGATTGCAATCAAGGATACAAGCTGCTCGCCGACGGCAAGGCGTGCGCCGACCTGGACGAGTGCGTGGAGACGCCCGGGGTCTGCTCGCAACACTGCTCGAACACGCCCGGTTCCTATTACTGCAAGTGTAACGACCAGTATTACGAAAGAGAAGCCGACGAGCGCACTTGTAAGAGAAAGGACAACGACAAAGCGTGGGTTATATTTACAAACAAATATTACGTAAGGAACATGTCAACAGATGCTTCTCTATATAATTTGGTCCATCAAGACCTGATGAACGTCGTTGCAATTGATTTCGATGTAAAAGAGCAAAAGATGTACTTCGCTGATGTTTCTGCAAAAACCATTTACAGATCGGACTATTCAGATCCTAACCCAACAAAAGAGGTTGTAGTCAGACACGATTCTCATGGGCTAGAAGGCATTGCTATTGATTGGATAGGTAGAAAGATATACTGGTTAGATCGGCATTCGAAGAACTTAGATGTTGCGGAGTTAGATGGCACCAGAAGAAAGACCCTGAAAACTGGAATAGCTGATCCACGAGCCATTGTGGTTCATCCCGGCATAGGTTATTTGTACTTTACGTCGTGGCATCTGCAGGCCTACATAGGCAAAGTGGGCATGGATGGTTCTAACTTTACGGCCATTTTGAATTGGGAGGACGACATTGCCTGGCCGAATGCCTTGACAATCGATTACTTTACCGACAGCATATACTGGGCTGATGCTCATTTAGATTACATTGCTTCAGCCGACTTAGAAGGCCGACACAGGCATATTGTATTATCGGGCTCTAAAGTTCCACACGTGTTCGCTCTGAGCTTATTCGACGATGAAATTTACTGGACGGATTGGAACCTCAAGGCTATAAGCAAAGCAAACAAACATTCTGGCGAAAACCTTACCCTGTTGAGGAACACTACACACCGACCATATGACATTCACGTGGTTCATCCACTAAGACAATTAACGTACCCTAACCCTTGTGGCACAAACAATGGCGGCTGCTCGCACCTCTGTCTCATTGCCCCGCCCCACGAGTCCAGTTACTTAAACATCGAAGGTTACGGCGAAGAGGGCGCTACCACATATAAATGCGCGTGTCCCAATCAATTCTACTTAGCGCGTGATATGAAAACATGTATTGCTAATTGTACAGATGGCCAACATAGATGCAATGGCCGGGACGAGAAATGCATTCCGTGGTTCTGGAAGTGTGACGGTGAGAAAGACTGCATGGACGCTTCCGACGAACCAGATACCTGCCCTGTCAGACATTGCAGAGCCGGATCCTTCCAGTGCAAGAACACTAACTGCACACCAGCAGCAACTATATGTGACGGCACTGATGACTGTGGGGATGGAAGCGATGAAGCTGAATGTGCTCATGAATGCCCTCTACTAGAATTTAAGTGTAAGACTAGTGGTAGATGTATTTTGGATAGCTGGAAATGTGACGGCGACACCGATTGCAAAGATAACAGCGATGAAGACCCAGCAATGTGTCATAACAGACCTTGTAACCCGGATACAGAGTTCTCATGCAAGAACGGCCGCTGTATCCCCAAACTGTGGATGTGCGACTTTGACAACGATTGTGGTGACGATTCCGATGAACCCGCATATATGTGTCGCCAAAAGAATTGCACAACCGGATGGAGGAGATGTCCCGGACAGTCAAATTACAGATGCATACCGAAATGGCTCTTCTGCGATGGAAAGGACGATTGCAGGGACGGATCTGATGAACTTCCCGAGAACTGTCCTACATGTAATGCGGAAACAGACTTCACTTGTGAGAACAAGCGCTGCATACCCAAGCAGTGGCTTTGCGACTTCACCGATGACTGCGGCGACGGCAGCGACGAGGCAGAATCGGTGTGCCAGCACAAGTACAGGGAGTGCTCGGAGTCCGAGTTCAAGTGCGGGAACGGTAAATGTATATCGTCCAGGTGGCGCTGCGATCACGAGGACGATTGTGGCGATAACACGGACGAATCTGACTGCGGCGGGTTCCGATGCAAGAACGGTACATTCCAATGCAAGTCCGGACACTGCATTGCGGCCTACTTCAGATGCGACGGAGACCGGGACTGCAGAGATTTGTCCGACGAGATCGGATGCCCGCCGCGGTTCCCCGGTGGCAGATACTGCCCCGAAAGCAGGTGAGGCCATCTTTAGAGCATATTTTTGTGTTGTAATTATATAAGTATTTGTATTGAAATAAATACTATAATGAAATATAATTGATACCTGGTGGTCAGGCTACCAAGGCTCTTATGAAATAATCAATCATCAAATGTCTTACACAGTAAAATTCAAAGTTATCAAAACTTTTTCTTTATTGTACTAAGACATTGTCTTGACGTGGGTAGGTTAGATTAGATTATTCCATCTCGTAGGTGTCATTAAGGTCGACAATTGGAAAAGCAAAACATTAGCTTCCGACCGACGGCAAAATCTTAAATGTACCTCATATTCATTTTCCATTCCGGTGATCTAGGATCAGATCAGGCGGGCGACTTAACTATTAGGTGTCTAGTGTTAAGATCAGCCTGCAAAGGCATTGATTGAATTAAATTTAAGTTCTTCTATTTGGAGAAGCCAAATGGACATTGAAGGAGGATATAGATACATTGTTACCGAACGAATTTTTAAAAGAGATAGTTTTAGGCCATGGGTAGCTGCTCAATATTAGTTTTGCGTAATGCCACGAGAGATGTGTTCAACTTAAGTTGTAGATATGATACCCTAGACCTGGAACAATAATTTCTACATCACAATAACGAGCCGGCGACCCTTAGCGCTATAGTCAAACACTTTGACACTGTGCCAAAGTCTTTTTATAAGCAAGAAGGGAATTGATTCGATCTCTCTCTCTCAACATCAGGTTCCAGTGCGCGAACAACCTGTGCGTGTCGCAATCGGACCTGTGCGACGGCACGGACGACTGCGGCGACGGGTCGGACGAGGCCGCCGCCATCTGCTCCGACTTCAACTGCGACACGTTGCGCCGGTTCCACTGCGACAACCATCGCTGCGTGCCCAGGTGAGTGCGTCCAATTGTACACATTCGCCTCGAAGAAAAAGGTCAATGTAATGCTATATCTACTCTTTCAGTAAAATTGGAACTGCTTATAATGTGTACTAGGAAAAATGAAAAAAAAAGAATACAATCGAAATCGAAAAGATATCCATTACCTCTACAATATCGGGATGTAAGTTTGAAACATCTTATAGCATTTTTCGCGAACTGCATTGTCGTCTTATAACGGAAAAGGATAATTAGGTTACTATTAAGGTACCTCAAGTACATGGAGTACCTTTATCCGTTTGGTCAGGTCAGGTCAGGTGGTCAGGACCAAAATGAACACAGAACTCTTTCACGGTACGTGAATGAGGACATTCATTCAATGAGGTTACCGGAAACCGTTTCCCATAAAGAGTAAGTCAGTCACCTCGCACCAAAGATGTTCCTGCACATTATCGATCTGCTTAATTTTGGTCTAGTATTTTTTGCGATGGTTTTCCCGCCATCTGTCTCTGTTGCTATTTTCATGGCTTATCCCTTAGTTGCCTCTGACGACACCCACAGCAAGAAGTGTTGTCACAGAAGTGACAAATTCTTTCGCCGAAACTACATGGCAACATGGCATATTCAATTTTGTTTTTTTTTATGGAAAAGACGGCAAACGAGCAAGCCGTTCACCTGATGGTGGATGATTACCGTCGCCCACATACATCTGCAACACCATAGATGCTGCAGGTGCGTTGCCGGTCTTAAAGGATGTTTGGGAGATGGGAGGGTAGAGGAGAGGAATAGGGAGGAGATGTGGGTCTCCGGTTACCTCACTCGCCGAACGAAACGCAGAAGCACAAGATGCCTCTACCTCACGCCGGTATTCTGCGAGACCGTGGTATCAATCTGGTCGAGCCGGCCGGACATTCATGCAGCAGCTAAAGCCGCCGCTTGGCTCTACCACCTGTCACAGGTTATCAGTGACTCAGTAGTTGTAGCAGTGGTAGATAACAAGGCGGCATAGAGCTGAGCAGGCGAGGGCGGGCCCGGCAGGTACCAGGTGTGCGACGGCGTGGACAACTGCGGCGACGGCTCGGACGAGAACAACATGACGCTGTGCGCGGCGCGCGCGCGGCCCTGCGACCCGCTCGCGCAGTTCCAGTGCGCCAACCGCCGCTGCGTGCCGCGCGCCGCGCTCTGCGACCTGCGCGACCACTGCGGCGACGCGTCCGACGAGCTGGGCTGCCACCTGGAGCGCGCCTGCGACCTGCGCGACAAGGGTACGTCATGCGGCGGTGCCGGCGCGTGATTCATCGTCTTTCAATTTAGATTCTGTATTTTAAAGTAGCGAAAAGTGTAACACGCTCTTATGAAACCAAATGATTTGAAATCTGGCAATTATTTACAACGCCATACTATCCGTACTTAACACAAGTCTGTATTCATTTAAATATTTATACTTTATTGTGTACAGCGATAGGATTACAAAAGGCGGGCTTAATACCTCTTGGCATTCTCTGCCAGTCAACCCGGGGGCGTGTAGTAGTATTGTGATAGGTGCATCAAACTTAAAACTATATAAATAGCCAAAAGGAATTATTGTGAAATTATAATTTAGATGTTTCAATATATATGTTTATAAATCTGTATCGGATGGTTATGAAAACTGTTCGCGTAGCGAGGGTACCGACAGTAACTTTGGACTAAGACAGTAACTAAGACAGACAGGGCTTCTCTAACGATAACGTTGAAACGGACCGTAGGTGGGTGCGAGCAGTTCTGCAGCAACATCACGACGGCGGGCGGCGCGCCGGGCGGCTACATCTGCACCTGCTTCCCGGGCTACATCATCGCCGCGGCCGACAGCAAGAAGTGCGTGGACGTGGACGAGTGCGCGGCCGGCGCGCACCACTGCAGCCACCTCTGCAACAACCTCAACGGCAGCTACAGCTGCGCCTGCCGTCAGGGCTTCCAGTAATTAATATAATAATTCCTCCTCCTTTTATTGAACACAATTCATTCCCTTTGGAAATTACAAATACTTTCTAAATAACCATTTTATTATTCAACTATTTACATTTGACTTCAATGACGAAAGAACCATTACAGATTCTAAGTTCAAGTTAATCATGGCTTCCCATTTATTTCAGACTGGCCGATAATTTATCTGGCGTTTGCAAAGCGATCGAAGACGACGTGATATTGATGTTTGCGAATGGACCGGTAATACGGGCTTTCGTACAAGACAAGAACGAAGAATTTGATGTCATCAATTCAGAAAAGAGAATTGAAGCCATAGACTACGATCCACAGCAAGAGATGGTCTTTTGGGCGGACAGTTATGAGAAGACTATCAAGCGATCGTATATGGTCAACGCTTTAGACGGACAAGTAAAGACCGGTTTCGCTCAGGATTTGAACATGAAAGGCAGTTCTAAGCCCACTGCGATAGCTGTGGACTACGTCGGCGACAATCTGTACTGGACCGAGGCCGATAGAACAGGTTCTAAACCCAGAGGACGCGTCATGGTGGCCAGAACCGACGGCAGGTACAGGAGGGCCCTGGTGTCCGCTGGGATCGAAAGCCCCACGTCTTTGGCGCTAGATCCGCAAATGGGTCGCATGTTCTGGGCCGATGCCGGATCGGCCCCCAAGATAGAGATCGCGTGGATGGACGGATCAAAGAGGAGACCGGTAGTAACAGAAAATATAAGACATCCCACGGGGCTGGCGATCGACCACGCGATGGACCACGCGATATACTGGGCGGACACGAAGCTCAACACCATCGAAACGATGAGACACGACGGCTCCAACAGGAAAGTCATTCTGAAGGGCGACATGCTGAAGCACCCGCTGTCGCTGGACGTGTTCGAGTCGACCCTGTACTGGGTGACGAGGGACACGGGGGAACTGGTGAAACAAGACAAATTCGGAAGAGGAGTGCCGTTCGTCATTTCCAAAGATCTAGTCAATCCATCGGCTGTGAAAGGTCAGTACCAGCGGCGTAATGAACGGTCAGAGGCGGCTTTACATAGGTGGGTGTGCGTCGCACGCGGGCGCAGCGGCGTCAGGCGGCGCCGGCCCCGACACCCTCGGTGAAAGTATGTGGGAGTGCGACCGCGCCGCGCAACGACGAGGTCGGCGCCGAGCTGCTCCGGGAGTTGGGGCCTGGCCGACCAGCCGAAGCGGCGATGCGGGTCGCTTTGTTACCATGCGTTTACATTATTTAGGCGCTCGCCCCCTCTCCAGCTTCCTCAACGTAGTGGAGCCAAGCGGCGGCTTTTGCTGCTGCTCGAATGGCTTCTGCGGCCTATCTTCTATACATACGATTATTACTAGATAATTTTCATTTACTAAATGTAAGGCGATAGTAAGTAGTTTGTAGTAACATGCCACCATTGATCAATCCCAGTGTACCACCCGCGGCGCTACAACTCGACGGGCGCGGCGCGCGCGGCGTGCGCGCGGCTGCCGTGCTCGCACCTGTGCCTGGCCGTGCCCGCCGGCCGGCGCTGCGCGTGCCCCGACCAGCTGCAGCCGCCCAAGCGTGCCACGCAGCACCTGGCCTGCGACGCCGGTACGTCCACTTTCCGGCTTTCGTTCCCGGACTAAAATATTATTTTTATTTTTTCAAATTATGGTATAAAATTTTTATTACAATAATACATTTTTACGCATGGCATGTTAGGTCTAGTGGCAGGACTTGGTCGTCTTCACATTTTCGAGTTTATGATTGCGAAATGTTCGCAAGACTTTTTAAATAAAGTAGCGGATGCGATAATGAGGTTATTCAAATGCAGCTAAATTAATTATTGTAATTTTTGACGTCATGAATGAACACATCTCCGGATGTGCGATGTTACGAGCGGCGAGCTGAGCTGCGGGCGGTTGGTTGCAGCGGTGGAGGCGGTGCGCGCGCTGCCGCAGGCCTGCCCGTGCGAGAACGGCGGCACGTGCGAGCGCACGGAGACGGGCGCGCTGCGCTGCCGCTGCGGCGCCGGGCTGGAGCCGCCGGTGTGCGGCGCGCGCGCGGCGGCCCGCGGCGCGGCCGGCCACGTGCTGCTGCCCGCGCTGCTGGCCGCCGCGCTGGCCGTGGCCGCCGCCGCCGCCGCCTTCTTCGTCATCAGGAAGCGGCCCTTGTGAGTGTCGCCCCTTTGTACTTCTTATTGAATAAGCAACGCGCTGCGACCGCGCTCCGCACATCAACACATCAACGCTGAGTGACGTGCGCTCGCCGGGACCATTCGCCTAGGAATGAGATCCGTGTGGTCGAATAGAGTTGTAAGTAGTAATTGTTTTTTGTGCATTGCAGCGGGAAGGGCGTGGGGCTGGGCAGCCTGGCGTCCTCGCAGAGCGTCTCGTTCCGCGCCGGATCCAACGTGGAGTTCGGTGCGGCGGGGGCGGGGGCGGGGCCGGGCGCGGGAGTACCGGGCGCAGGCGGCGCGGGGGCGGGGGCGGGCGGCGACGCGTACGCGCTGAACGAACCGCGCAAGGGCCGCGACTTCAGCAACCCGATGTACGACGCGGTGACGCGCGCCGCCGCGACCGGCGAGCCCGAGCCTGCGCTGCGTGAGTACCCACGCGCACACGCACACTTCCCACACTCGAACATGTCGTAACACTTAATACTCATTCTTATGGCTTTGTTTTCATTGACCGAAGCGACACCGGTGTCATTGTACGCACACCTGCATGCACGCGTCCTCTGCGACAATCCGTCGGCATGCTATCTGCCAGGGTCAGTCCAGCACAGTCCAGCGCCCGGTGTCGGCGCGTATGTATAGGCGGCGATGAAAAAACATTCTCACTGTTTATTTCCCAGAGTTTTAATATTATGTGGGAACAAATTGCTATTACAGCCTGCCTGTTGCGAGTTTGCCGCAGAAACATTACCACATTCACTGCATACACTGAATACTAATTAACTAGATTAGGGTAAAACTAATGGTGTTGACGAAGGGCTTAGCCATTATTGTTGTTTGTTCAATCATTAGTTATGTATACTATGTATACTAATATAATCAGTAGTCATGTAGTATAATAATGTCTTAGTTTTAGGTTACTTTGTGTAGGTGTTCGCCAGGTACTAGTTTGTTACCTTCTTTATTCGATCTTCATATATGTGACATATAAGAGAACTCTTGAAGTTACAATTTTGTTTTTACCGGATAACTTCGTATGGAAAATTCCATCCATAAGAGCTTTAAAAATATTTGTAGTGCTTTGAATTACAAAAATATCATGAGCACGCTAAGATGACACTCGTAAAACCGCCGCGAACTGACTGAAGCTATGCGCTGAATGCTAGGAGTCCGGTGATTCGATAACAATACTTTTCATTTAATAACCAACTATATTTTATCTGTTCTTTTACGGAGGTCTGTCCGTCCGTACAGCTTCATACGTTCCATGTGGACGGTTGCATAGCTCTCTCGAGTGGAAAATGTATTAACGCGTGAATATTTTCACACTGACAGCGGGCATCTACGAGGTGCCCGAGGAGTTGAAGGAAAAGGTGGGGTCGGCGGTGCTGTCGCCGTCCTCCAGCGAGACGCGCGAGGTGCGCGGCGCGGGGCCGGGGCGGGCGCCGGCGCCGGCGCGGGGGCGGGCGGGCGCCGCGCGCTGGACCCGGCGGCGGACTGCGGCCGCGACACGGCGCGCCTCGTGCGCGAGGACGCCGCGGACTGCTAGCGCCGCGCGCCCCCGTGGCCCGGACTGCTCGCCAGACTGCTCGCCCGACCGCTCGCCCGGCTCGGACGCGCGCGGCCGTGCGACACGCGCCCGCTCACGCAACGACACCGGTGCCAACGTTCCAAACTCTTTCGTGACATGCGGGCTAAATACTAAAAGGAGGCGAACATCGTGCGCCATTGTCTGTAGTATCGTCAGTTTCGGATGCTGACCCGCTCTGCCGGCGTGCTCTTCCGTGCCGGGAGATTTATCTAAAGATGACACATTGAAATTGCTTAATCATATCCATATATTTGTTGGTAATTACTCAGAAACTTCTGCATAGCAAACCGGAAACTTTTATTGTATCTCTCTATAATGTATAATGTCAATCTGTTTCTTAATAGAAGCAATTTTAGTGTGTCATTACTATAAGACTGGGCACCCTACGATTCTCTTTCCTATCTGTTTCTTCTTTGTTTAAACGAGATATTATAGCTCTTTGTTGATATTGTTGACTATATACAGATTCTATATTTACTTTGTAAATTTAATATACATCACATAACATTTTATATCGTCTCGTGTACGGCTGTACTTACTTGTCTATTTTATGGCTGGCCGATTCATTACTCCAACTGGCGAGGGATTCGTATCATAAAGTGATCTTCTGGTTGTTAGTCTATGTACACACGTGTCGAAGGATCTCTCGCTGCTTGCAGACAGCGCGACCCGGCGCGCGACCCGGCGCAACGGCTTGAGATGTTGCAATGATCAGTCAAACTAAACCACGCCACCATTTCTGCAATCTGTATAAATGACGTCTAATTAGAAATAAATAACTTAGTACATAAATAATGAGTAAAGGAGTCGTTCGGCGGCGACGCTGCTCTCCGTAGGGATTTCAATTCTTTTGACAATAAGCGACACTATTTAGAGAATAATTTATTTATTTTGTTTTAAGACTATGTAAAATATAGCTACGTTGTGTTTTATAATTGTCTATTAAATGGTGAAATTTATTAGATTTTTTTTTATATGGAATCATTGACAATTTGCCATAAATGTGTGAGATAGAGTTTCTGTTGTTTTCTTAATGTTTAAATAATTAACGTCGACGTCAATTTGTCTTTGTTGAGAAGGAAGCCGATTATATAAATTGTAAATATGTGCGTTCCCGTTGTGATGTACATTTTAATCCAAATTTTATCTTCATTGTTTAATTGTAACTATAAATATGTACTATATGGTAGACAAGGATTCCTCTGTGAATATAAATTAGACATCACAAACTTCTTATAATATGGATACAGAGCACATTTGATTGAGAAATAAATATGGATTATATATATCTACATATAATGTAAAAAGTATAAATCTGTCAATATAACACATAAGGAGATGAAAATATTTTTGTATTGGGTTTATTATAGCTATTAGTAATTGTCGGTTGACTTAGTCGAGAATATTGTGTAAAATAAATTAATTACAAAATACAGTAAATCTTTTTGTTTTCCACCCCTACTAAACTGTTAATATATTAATATGTACAATGTAATTATAAATTAATTGCATAGTTAGAATTTGCCTATAATCTCGTCACGTGATTGTCGTTGAAGTCAAATGCCAACAGATTGACCGCTTGCCAAGGCCATGGCCAAGTGCCGACTACGGCAGATCCTCCCTACGAGGAAGGCCTCTGTCTACTAGTGGACTAATTACAGTCTCTATAATGTGCATTTCTGACAATCTGTCGGTCGATTTCGGCCATGGTGAAGATTTTTCATCAGTTCAGTTATATTTGTTGTGTGATATCTGTTAGTGAAAACGCACGCATACTTTAACATTATAAAGAGGAAAGATTTGTATTTTCGTATGTTACCATGCAACGGATCCCGACACAGAGGCCTACCCACTTTAGGCCAACTTTAGGCCTCTCCGACTACAGAACTACAGAACGATTATCCTGTCACAATCGTTGTGTCCCGGCAAAGAGAAAACTTATTTTAGTACAATCGATAAGGATTGCCACTTCTGATGACAATCAGTGGGGTATCGATGTTGAGAAAACATTATTAGTAATGATTAAAATTACAGATTCGAAACCAAGACATTTTGTTCATTTTTGCCTTTGTAGCATAGTTTGGACGAGCTTGATGGAAGGAAGCCAAGATTCTTATTAAATTATTACCTTCCATCTTTCACTTAACACTTCTACTTCAAAATAATACAAAACATATTTTATTAAAAACGTCAGTTTCATCAAAAAAAATTGCTTTTTGTATTGTAATAGGTTCCGCATATCAAACACTATAATTTTGTAATATTTAGAGCCCGAGATCTGATCGGTCTCCGAATCGGGATATACGAGTTCGACCCCCTAAGTGATAGACGCGTACCGAATTGCTTTACGAAACTTATGTAAGATTGTTATCGTTGGACACCAGGCAAGCGGTAGACTCACCACCTGCCACGTTAATACAAAGAAGTTTTGGTGAAAAGTGGGTTAATAAATGTAGACATTTATTTTAGACGTCTAGGGACCTCCGACCCCTTCATTTTAGCTTGTGGCAGATAACATTACTTGTTAATAATATACATTATGAAATATATTTCTATTATTTGTTGTAGAAATGCTACAACATATAGCACTTTATGGTCCGCTTGGTCGTTTGCCGCCTCTCCCATAAAAAAAGCCCCCCAAGCCGTCTCCAATAATTAATTTTATGTTCATGCCATCTAGCATCTATATTACGTAACTTTGTGGAGGTGCGAGAGTGGATTGAACTGTAACGTGTAATAGATCCGGTCACCTTACTCAGCGAACGAAACGCATAACCACAAGATGTCTCTACTTCACGCCGGTATTCTGCGAGACCGTGGTACCTATCCGATCGAGCCGGCCCATTCGAGCGGCAGCAAAAGTCGCCGCTTGGCTCTACCACGTGTGTCGGAAGTCTTTCGTTATACCTGCCTATACTTGTTTCTAGACTCTTTTCCGCCGAAGCTGCAAAGTTCGCCGGGCCAAGATGTTACATTTCGGATTAAGAATATTATATTGGTTATTATTTAAATCAGTTTGCATGATTTTTATTTTATCTGTTACAAGTTAAAGATTTTAGGGAATTTTTGTCACTTATGAGAATATTAATATATTTTTTTACTTGTACTAATTTCTTATTCCAAATAGCGATCGTACCTAAATCATTAAATAAAGGAACAGTCTCAACTCAGAGATGGCACTGAATGGGACGTGTAATTGAGAATGAAGTCTACCACTTACGGGTTAAAGCTTGATTTGAATGTCATTATACTAACGTTTTTCGCATTACAACGCAGTTCGGCAACTTAACACGTATATTAAAATTTCATTCGTCTATGCTTATAATACATACAGTAATAGCGCTATCTATTGCACATTACGGTAACAATTTTGATACGGTTAAAAATATTGAATAATTAAACCACTCTCGCTGCTTCACAGTGATACCTAATACAGCTGGTAGATGGCATTGACATGATATTAATAATTGATATAAGCAAGACTAGTTTTAAACAAAAACTATTCGTAAAATTACTTAAAAAAAGCTTTCTAGTTTCAATTTATACTTGCGATTAATGTCACTTTTACGTTACGTTAAACTTCATGATATTGGCAATCATTATAACCTCTTGTACCAGTTTCAAAACCGTTATAATAATTTCTTAAAATTAATTTTAGTTGATCTAAATAAAGGATTCTCTATCATCTCTTCACGTTCTACTGGAGACTGTCCGTTTTTTATTAAATAAATATATGTTTTTCGTTCTATGTTTTCAAAGATCAACAACGACGGAGGTGTTAAAATATTAGTGACCTTGAGAAGGTCGAGTAGTGAATTCCTAATGAACGTTCGCTTTTGCAAAATGCATGTTGTTTCCCATCCTGATCCATGATACTGAGGAAGTAAGCAAAGTAGAGGTAATTTAGTTGTAGCTTTCATCAGTCGGATCTCTAATGCTAAGAAGACCAGTCTCGTCTTAAGTGCAGCATCAAGCTGAGTGCAGTCTGTTTGGCCCAGGCGCCACGCAACGCGTCTAGAGAAGAGAGAAGCAACGTTAAACATTGTTTGTTTAAATAATTGTTTTATTAAATGTTTTGCAGTGTTTGTTTGTTTTTGAATGGCGTATTTGTGCAATAAATGTTTCTATCTTTCTTTTCTTTCTTTCTAATATTTCTTACGGCGAAAATTGCAGAATTGAAATTCGAAGCTAATTTCTAATTGAATTGAATTCCGAGAAATACAGTCGAACTTTCAACATGTACATTAATATTCTGTAAATTAATTACAGCATTCTGCGGCGACTTAGACAGAGTAAACAGTAAATATTTTATTTTTTGCATTTAGAAGCAAATTTATTTGAAAATATCCAGTATTTAGTTGGGCCGTTTCAGTGCGAAGTCTTTTCTTCAGCAAATAAAACAATCTCAGCCATGGAGGAAAGATCATTTATGTAGATTAAGAACAAAAAAGGGCCAAGTATCGATCCCTGTGGGACACGCATTTTTACCACACTCCATTGATTGCAACCATTTGCCCACAGTTTAAGAGATATAATGATAACAGATCAAGTACAGCATCACGAATGTGTATAGTATTTATGTTTATAAATTCCAATTTTATGATCCACACAAATCAAATGCTTTTGAGAGATTATAGAAGACACCGACAGTGTCGTGGTACTCTTCCTAAGCCTGTAAAACATGTGACACGAGTTTTACACCCGCATTCGTCTGGACCTTTGAATTGAAAGTCTTTTCAAATAGATATTTTAATAGGTTGTCTGCATAGAAATGGGACGGTAATTTGTAAGATTTTCTGTACTGCCCGACTTAAGTACTAAATACATCAGAATCAACACAGAGATGAAAAATCATCGCTAAAATAGGACTTGTTATGTTATAGCAGTCATCCCGATTGAACAACCCCCTCCTTAAATCTTTCATTTCGTGTCATTAGTTTCCCCAACGCTTTTGTACGAACGCATTTGCCACTTCATATTTTCCTTTTTAATACTAACGTTTTCCGTGTTGGAATTAAGTATGCCAGTTTCTAAATTAATTACATTTCTTGTGACACTAGTTTCTTTTGTACAAAATTTAATTTAATTGCTTAACCAGACAGCTTTAGCTTTCATAGAAATTTTGAGTATTTTTTACATATTGCTTAGCAATATGCATATAGATTCAATTATTATATTAATATAAGATATAACTGCATACATGTTCCACTCGATTCACAATTACTTAATGTTTGTTAAAGTGTGGTAAAAGAACTGGTATTACTAGCATTTTTTAAAAATGGTCTATCAAATTGTCAAGAATATACACCTACATTACATAGTAAAATTAAACTCCCCCAACCGAGATTCAACTACCAATTGGTAATAAGTAATCCTTTTTATCTTATCTGACTCTCGTTTATTTGTTTTAATATGTTTCATATTGATTGCATTACGAGTCACGCCTCATGACCAAGATTACTTGACAGGAAGTATTAAATGTCTATGTTAATTGAAGTGATAAAGTAGATACTCGATTTTCATAATATATATACTATTATTTCATAGTGGTTAAATGGTTTGCAATGTCAGTGTCGAATAAGTTCCGTGTTTACAAATACAAAACTGTGCAATATTCAATGTAAGTATTGAAAATAATTTCTATCTTTGCTTAGAGTAAATTGTGTTGATATTATGATGATAGTGGACGACAGTCCAACTAGATAAGGACGGCTCTTGAATAGCTCAAAGACGGAAAGGCGCCGGGTGAAGACGGAATTACAGCTGAGCTTCAGTTAGCAAGTGGAAACCCAGTATTTGTATGGCTAAATCATGACGGTGTTACGCCGAAAGCGTAGAGTAGTTGCGTGGTTGTCCTATTCTTCAAGAAAGGGGATAACTGTCTTTTAATATAATTATTATAGAATTATATATAATTTAATTAAATGGATTATATATATATTTAATTACTATATAACTTAGAAGCGATAGCGGTCTATAATTCTATTAACATAATTATTTATAGAATTTTAGTCCCCATGTACCTCAGTAGTGGACAGGTTGGTTTTAAGATGCGCTTGGGCAAGACGAAGATCATGTTTAATGTCCATGTCACACCAATATCAGTTGTTGTCGGGAACACTACGCTCGAAGTTGTCGACGAGTATGTGTACCAGTAAATTTTCCGACGAGGAAATAATTCCAAATTCTACCCAGAGGACTGGACGGCGTTCGGGAAACCACGTTACATCTTCTCGTCGAGTATACGTCAACACCTCAATAACAAACTGCACATCCGGTGTGTGTTACCAGTGATGATTTACGGAGCCGACATAGCCTTAAGAATCAGCAAGCTCTATTGGCAATGGATTGCCTCAATCACCGAACGAATCGCAGAAGCACGAAATGTGTCTCCGTTACGCCGGTATTCTGCGAGGCCGTGTCTTTCCGTCGAGTCGGCCCATACGTGCAGCAGTTAGTCTTCTCTTGGTTTTACCACGTATAAAATTTGTACGATATCTGTGCAACACGAGTGTTTATAAATTCTTATTCTATGGTTCTTTCATTATTTATTGGGCAGCGACTAAGATCTTTTGGCACGCGATCAAAATCGGAACTAATGCCGCCATCTTATGAAACATACTATATGACAGTTCGCTGGATTTTCTGTATTTCGTGCTTCATTTTCTAATAAAAACCAAATATGTCATTCGTAATAATAATCAATATTATAATATTTAATTTCACATCAACACCTCCCTTTCATTGTCATCCTATTACCAAAACAATATAAAATTCCTTGTCAAGAAGCAGCTTCCTAAGTTCATAAGTCACGTCACATACATCATAGGGATGTCGGACTAATAAAATCACAATATCAAAGACATATATCGTTTCGAAACCGTTTTTCGATCTATCGGAAAATAATATCGGCATATCGACTGATATTTGCGTAAATTCCAACTTAAGTTCAGAGTCCTATTTAAGTTTATTTTTATTATAGCATCCTTTCGTGTTATTCATACTGTTTGACATACAATTCAAGAGGTTTTTATTTTCTTCTACATTACCTATTTTACGTGTGTGATATCACTCCAATTTTCTGATTATTGGCAATATAATTAAACAAAGCTATCTGATATGGCGTCAATGTGTCTAACTTTTGTTATAGTAATGATCTACTACATTAGATTACTGACACTTGTCACCCAGAGGGTGATTGAGAAGACGAGCATCGTCTATTTATCGTGTATTTAAGATAAGAATATTTTTAAGATAAAGTATATAAAAAAAAGTGAAATAATACGTCAATATTTTTTCAACATTCTTGCGTTGCATTTGCAACATAGATGATATGGAGGCAGAGCACTAAATAATTTCTTAAATTTGGTAATTATTTAGGATATATTAGTTATATTTAAACAAATAGTGTAATCTTGACTTAAATTGAATTTTAACTGCGGCTTAAAACATGATTTAAAATTACAATACATAGAAATAACAACATTTAATTGTAACACAACAAAACCATCATTTTTGAAGTTATACCTTTTTCGGCGCGTTTGGGAAAAATTGTGAGAGTGAATTTTTACAATGCGCGCGCACACCGACACCTAAAAGCGACATCACGAAGTTGGTAGGTAATTGTCTCTCAAGCTTACGTGAGAACTGAGAACTATATTCAAGGTTTCTATATTCAAGTTATTCTAATATATATGAATCTACAACACGTGTTTTATATCAGTGGATATAAAAAAAAATTTCATACATAAAAACACACGTATATTTGTGTCTGATTTTAAATTATAAATGGTGGTGGACGATAATTGATTTTGAGTATTCATTATAAAAGTGGTTTTTAATATTATAAACTTTTTTACTTTTCTGCTTCGATTTGAGGTTAACAGTCGGTGTGTATGCTTTTTATTTGTTTATATTATAAATTATTATTATTTGTTAAAAAGTTTATTTTATAGCCTTTTAAAGGTAGTTATAATTTTTATAACGTTATCAATTCTATTAACGTCTTTTTTACTGTACTGGCAGTACTCTTTATTTGTGTTAATATTTTTAGTTATTTTTGTTTTGTTACGCTAAAGAAGTATATCTTCTTACCTGGGTACATAAGTACATACACGTTTTTATTTTATACCACTGTTTGATGTATTGTCACTTGCTACTTTTAGTAAAATACAACATGAAAGCCAGACAGAACAAACAAACAGACAAAAACAAATTTTAAATTATGTAGGTTTACATACTATACTCCGTACTACCACAGAGTAATTTATGTATAGTGTTAACTGCAATCAAAAGATAACATAGCAGCATAATAGTGCTGTAGCGTATTAAGATAACGACTAGGTTTACGTAACCTCTTCATTAGGTAAAGTAAATTAATGTAGGTACCTACTTAAGTTTTATAAGTGCGATATACTTACATCACCGTTTTCAGTAACCATTATTTTTATCATGTTTATGTATCCATTTAATAGACGTAAATTGTCACAGAGATCTAAAGATAACCTTCTTAAAGGTCGCACTCATCATACAGAACTTGTCAGTATATGATAGTTTAATACTGATTCTCTTATTCTTGAACGAAATTTATTGATCGTTGATACCGGCAGCGGTAGCAGGCTACTGCAACCTGGTTACCATTACAAATAAAAATTACTGTCACCCGAATTTTACATAGTACATACTTTTGTTTGTTGTTTAAGTAGAATTGTTCAAAAGAAAACATTTGTTTATTTATTAAGTAAATTTATGGGTGCATGAACCGATAGTGCCTTATTTCGAACAACGGTGACGTGTATAGAGTTGTGAAATTGATTACAGAATGTCATCAATGAGGTGTTTGATAAGTCGCGCAGCCGGCACCACCACCACTAGTCGATTGTGGTCCGGTGTGACGGGAAGGTTGCAACGAAACAATTTGTGTTTATTATTATCAAATAACAAAAACTGCAATACTCGCACCATGGCTTCAAAAGCAATTACGATGGATAATATAAATCCAAATATTGTGAAGTTGGAATATGCTGTGCGCGGCCCATTAGTTATTCGTGCTGCTGAAATAGAAAAGGAACTCGAAAAGGTATGTAGCTTGAAAAATATTTTTATTACTTGGCAAAACGAGGGGGATTATTAAAGTACTACAACCAAATCAATAATTTCCACATTAATCAAATTACTATAACAATTTTAAAGTCTGTAAATAACATTTTAAGGATTGTCATAGAACATTTTCATATAATAGGCACTAGGCACCTACCCTTTTTTTGTTCATTCCTCAATCCTAAGGTTGTTATAGTTATTTTAAGTTAAGAATAAAAACAAAACATGAAATAATTCAACATACCTGACTATGATTACAATTTTCTATTTTGTTTCTTTTTCATTACAATACAATCTATCAGATAGGTATTTTGCAAATTAATTTATAGCTCAAACTGCTATGTGTATTTATTTATTTATTATAATCATTACAGCCAGTTAAGATTCCACAACTGAACATAATCTTCTACCAAAATTTGTCAGTCAAAAACAGTCATATTTGGCATTAACCTTGAAATATTGCTAATTTTTATTTTGCATAACAGCTTTCTGATAATTTGCATAATAATTTCTGATTGGTGTATCGAAATTCAAATGTTTAGATAATATAATAATACATATTTAAATGTTAGCTTAATTCTGAATGACTACACTCCAACACCAATGATCTTTGAAACTTTATGGAAATAGATTTGTTTTGACAAATTGTTGCTTGACAGGGCTAAGGTAAATGGATACCCAGTAGTATGTGGTGACACAGGTGCCTAATTCATTGCCAATTTTTTATTTTTCATTCCACTGTTAAAAGGAAGCCTCAACCAGGAAACGCCTGTAAGCAGGTAGTCATCTCTCGAAGGGGTTTGCTTATACACAGTATACTTTGCACACTGGTTAGTTAGTGCAGAGTACCCTTGCACTAGTGATACTGAGCACCATCACTAGTTTGGTAGATTTAAAAAAAATATATTCATTAACATAGTGCAAATCAAGCTCTCTTTCTTTTAGATTTATTAGTGTAATGTAATGATCTAGACCTCAGCGAAAATATCATGATCAAATCGGAGACGTTTTGAAAAAGCCAGGTCAAAAGTACTCTAAACCAACGAGTATGCATGCTCAGATTGATGAAAGTGGGAGAAGCGAATGACGTATGTCAGGATCATAGCAAGTGGAAGAAGATTGTCTCTGCCTACCCCATTGGGAACAAAGCCTGAATATATACATACATACATACATACATGTAGTGATCCACTTCTTATTTATTGTATGTAGGGCTATTTTTGTCATTCTGTGCTTTTGTTGTCTTTAGAATTCATCAAAATTGAATAGGACATGTCAGAATTTTAAAAGATTATTTTGGAGATTGATGAAATAAGTCAATCATTAGAACATAAGCATTAAAACATGAGTTAGTTTCTGGGGTGCATTGTATAAAAAAGATGAGCTCTAATAGGGTTGAGTCATCCTGCAGTGGACTCCTGGGTGCTGGCGTTGTTATTGATGATAATGTATGATATACTGTAGTTGCCTGTAACCAAAATCTCTTCATGTTGTCTCATGGAGAGCTTTGTTGTCGGCTTTATTCCCAAAGATAACCATAATTTTATGTATGTGTGTATTTATTTATGTCTTGATGAATTAAATTAGGGTGTATGTCTCAAACAATGGGTTTTACTATATCTGTTTGTATAAAATTATGATCAAATGTTCCCAATTCTGTTAACTTGTTTCTTAATAAATTCCAACATAGTTATTAATAGTAGCTGTCTCATGTTACCGAATTGCATGTCCATACAATGAAAATTGCTTAGCCATAACATGAGTGTGAATTACTTAGTTGTCTCGGACGGTAGGAAGCATGTAGTGATATATGTATATACATTCAACAGTGAACTACCACAAGATGATGATAATCAGGATTGTGTTAATTTATTATGTGTTATCTAAATATCTAATGTTTGATCGTGACTACATGATAGTAACATTATAAAATAATATTCAGTGCATTGACAATTATATACAACTAAGACTGCTATGCTGAAATCTTAGCCAGCTAGCTACAGAGCAACCACTACTCAGCTGGCAGAGAAGGTGGCACACGGATACATACTCTACGACCTACACTGTATCACTATGACCGGTTACTTGTGTTGTATGTACGTACCGACCGCAGTGTAACATAACTTACACAATCACGTGTTTAGTAGACTTAACCCAGTTCACCACTCTACGACCAACAATCGAGTCCGACACGCAACCTCAATTTCTTTGCATTATTCGATTCGAACAAACACCTTTTCTGGCTTGCTGCGTCCCTCTTACATATTCCTGACGACAACCGGCAGTGTGCGACCATTGTTGAGTTTCGGTATTTAGTGTGCAGAGTGCAAGTATAATACAGAGGCATTCTGTCTTAGTTCTCGGGGATGACGTCGCATCTATGACCTTCTACTATTGAAGTTATTTGCAGGTACCCATAGGCTGCTGTTAGATTGTTTATCACCCCCATGTTGTTAAAATAGAACGTTCCTTGTGGGGCGACGTCCCCACGCCGCTGCTTTGGCGGGCTTCACATGCCCTTGAATATTTTTTTTTTAATAACAATTGTGTTTCATTGAAGTAGCAACCATAATTTTTCGGTATTGTATTCTTTTGAAACATGTATTCCGCTATTTGTAGCGATGAAATGTTCTAGACATATTTATCCGGGCGCTACTTCTACAAAGACCCGCGGGTCGCTGCACCGGTAGGATTACTTAGTAGACCTCAAGTACGCATCCGCAGTATGCGGTATACGTGTAGCTTCATGTGTCATCGATCGAGCAGCCGCAGGGCTATACCGCATACCGCATACCGCAAGGTAATAAAGGCAAGGCGTGCGATTCTATTATTCAGAACCGTTCAATACAATACCAATCGGAATCATTCCACCAATCAGAGGCAAAGTCATTGTAATGACCTTTTCCAATAAACTATATTTCCATAGTAGCTCTTGGCTTCGACCCTGTATTGCCACGTCCATAATGATATGATAAAGCCTGGCATTTATGTCGTTATTAACTAATTTTACGTTGAATCCTTTACTCGTGTAATGTCTAATGTGACAAGTTAAGGTATTAAATTTTCACGCAGGAACCATAAATAGTTCCGGGTGGGGTCCCGCTTAAATTATTCTCGCAAAATTATCCGCAAGGTAAGTCTGGATAAAGAGACGGACAAGAAATTATAAAACGTTTTTGGTATTACTATTGCGCAATATTTTGAAATCACATATGGACAGTTCTGTAATCATTGATTATAATTTTGTCACGGTCTCTGTCTATGCTAAAAAAATGGTGGCAACCGTGATCGTTTGTATATTATTAAAGACAAAAAAAAATAGAAACCGGTATTACAAATTGCAAGGCATATTTCTATATTATAAAGAAACTGTTGTTTACTCTGTGGATTTTTCTTACATAATAGGAGCCCTCTTGTCTCCAACAACGAAACTTGCATAGATATAAACATTAGATACAAAAATCGTGTGTCAATTATATATAATTATTTTAATTATTAATTATTTTTAAGCGCGGTAGAGCCAAGTGGCGGCTTTAGCTGCTGCTCGAATGGGCCGGCTCGACCGGGTTGGTACCACGGCCTCGCAGAATACCGGCGTGAAGTAGAGGCATCTTGTGCTTCTGCGCTTCGTTCGGTGAGTGAGGTAACCGGAGGCCCACTCCCCCTCCCCATCCCCCTATCTATTCCTCCCTCCCATCTCCCAAATATCCTCAAAGGCCGGCAACGCACCTGCAGCACCTATGGTATTGCAGATGTACGTGGGCGTCGGTAATCAGGTAATCACTTACCACCAGGTGAACCGCTTGCTCGTTTGCCAGCTTTCGCATAAAAACAAAAAAAAATTTGTATTATTACATTTTACAACTCCGCCCCACTTTTGTCCGCAACATGGAGATGCGTGCAACCTCGCAAGGAGCCTGATCGTGTTTGACCATGTTGAATAATGTTTGTCGTTGTTCATTCCAGCGCCGTCACGCGAACGCTCTTAAACCTGTTTTCGTATTATTTGCCAGTTTTATTCATATGGTTTTATCATAATTTGGTTATTGACACACAGGACTTAGAAAGAAAAACCAACGGATTATCGTTCGTTTGTTTCTTCGCTGTCATGTAGATTGTAAAACAAAATTGAGATTAACATTTGAGAAGCGAAATTATCTTACGTCGAAGAATTAAGTTTTTTTTTTGTCTAATTTTCATTCATTCGCTGATTTAGAACCAATCGTCACTTTACGGAATTTCCCAAGCTTAAATAAAATTGCTTGTTATATTACTTAGTTCGAACAGAAGAGTGCCCCCTCTCCCTCCCACAAATGCGTTAGCACTCCTTCCACACAATGCACCTTCACAGCAACAATCATCAACCCACTAGCACTACACTCGCCACGGTGACGAGGTCCGCAACTCATCACGTTCAGAGACTACCGGAGAGGCAAAAAATGGATTGGTCCTTATTTCGCTGAGTTTAATAGTGACAAATAAGAATCAGTAATCTCTTTCTACCGTACAATTACAATCTGATACACTCTTTCCTTCCGTGGCGATTAAGAAAAGGCTTAGATAAATCGCAATAGCTGTCGACAGATGGCAGGATAACCGTCTCGAAAAACACCAGACCGCAATCAAGCAGACCGATGACGATATTATGGCAAATTGTCTTTATGGTAGAGGCCTATGTCCTGCTGTGGACTATTTACAGGCCGTTAGGTTTCTAAACGTGGCAGAGCCAAGTGGCGGCTTTGCTGCTGCTCGAATGGGCCGGCTCAACCGGGTCGGTACCACGGCCTCGCAGAATACCGACGTGAATTAGAGGCATGTTGTGCTTCTGCGTTTCGTTCGGTGAGCGAGGTAACTGAAGGCCCACTCCCCTTCACCATCCCATCCTCATCCGCCATTAAAGCATTAAAAGCCGACAACGCACTTTCATCACCTCTGGTGTTGCAGATGTACATGGGCGACGGTAATCACTTACCACCAGGTGAACCGCTTGCTCGTTTGCCGCCTTTCCAATAATAAAAAAAAAAGGTATGGTTGTCTCTGTCTAGGGGTTACAGGCGCATTTGTTTATGTCGATCAGTGTGCTATTTGTGGGGTAGGTAATATACTACGCGGTGTAAATTTCGATATTTTATGTTTGCATTATGATATTAGTGGAGCATTGAAGGTCAGCCGCGTGTACTATGAGTTATAATTAACTGTAATAATTAGTTAACCTCGCGTTCCTTTTAGTAGAATGTTGTAATGATGCTGAAGTAGAAGAACTTCCTGTTTTATGAAAGCATACGCTTCAGCATTGCTCAATCGACGGATCCGACTCCAACTGGGCTGCGTCCGGGAAACTACGTCATCGCTTCCCGTCGAGTGTACCACAAAACCTCAAGAGCAAAGTATACTGATGCGTTACCGAATCGAAACATGGTCCCACACTGCAGGCTGTATGTGGAAGCTCAAAGTTGCTCAGCGCGCTATGAAAAGTGATAGATATGCATCGATGGATGCAGGTGGCATAAGTCCTAGCTCTGTGACAATCTTTGGGGGAGGCCTGTGCTCAGCTGTGGACTTGTGGATAGGCTGAAATGATGAATAAGTCGCATTGTTCGTGGGCTTGTTCTATAAAATAGTAAAGTATTCAAGTCTTAATGCTGAGCAAGCGTCCCCTCTCTATGTTGGAGAGGCTTCTGAAGCCTGCAAGGTACCGTTAAGCAGCTCCAGTGCGGTTTGGCGGTCTTCACGTGTCCTCGAAATGTTTATTTTTAGACATGTTTTTAGAAAGATTAGAAATGCGTTCCTTTACCGGCGAGCACGTGGCAACGCGCGCATTATCAAACAGCGAATGGCAGATCGTTGTCCGCGCATATCTTATCTTCCATAATTTCGGATTAGCGACACGTACGGACCGAGTGTGCTCTGCGGTGTGAACATTATAATAATACCGCCATTTCACATTGCTGTATTGTGGAGCATATAAAAATAATGCAATATAGATCTTCACCAGCCTAGTTTATTTATTTATTTATTCTTTATTGTTAGCCTTAAGCTTACAATGGGCGGACTTAATGCCAAGTGGCATACTTTACCAGTCAACCCTTGTTATGGTGAAAGGTAGTTGGCAGGTACAAAACAAAGAAAAAAAAATCTATATGTAGACTCCAATAATAAGTTGATAAATACATATAAAACACATACTAATATTATTTATAACATAAAATACACAAGCTCGTATACAAATATATAAAAAGATACATAAATATATATATATTAAAAATCGAAAATAGATAAGCCGAATATTGTCAATGATCTATTGGGTAATCACGAACTAGACTCGAGAGTTTAGTAGAACTAAACTAGGCTAAACAAAGAAGTGTTTGTTGGAAAGTTTGTCCACGCCCACCTACTCGCCCAGGCTTCGGTGAGTGTGGACAAACGATTGGGTTGGTGAGCGCAGTGTCGAAGTTATTATATTAAACTCTTTAGTCGTAGTAGTTTAGTTTAGTAGTAGATCTACTACTATTTTATAGGCCTACGTTCAATTTAACGGTGACCGAAAGCTGGTTCATAACCACACCTCTTTTTTTTTTTTTAATTTTTCCAAAGGCAACTAAGCTGCCAGTATAACATTTTAACAACTTCCATTCTGCTTATCTTGTAAGTGAGTTTTACTGCAATATAAATATTAACTTTGCCAGTTAACTCTTCCGCTGTCATAATTCTTGACATGAAAACTAACTGTATAATTGCAACTGTCTCAAACTTAATGATCTATATCGTATTTACGCGAACACTACACATTTGAAATGATATTACATTAAACATCCCGATGAATAAAAGCTGAAGGTAGCCCGAGTTGACCATGACATCGGGACGTCGAACACCTCGGTCCCCACGCCACCACGCCACCACGCCAACATCGGATGTTACATCAGAGTAATTGTTATTATATCAGATGGGTCAACTGCACTCCACGGTACTCTGACAGTCAACAACAGGAAATGTATAGTTTTAGGTGGGGGGAAAGGTGCTAACACCTACTGTAGGTGGAGATGTTGACACGCCGTTGGCCCGGGGGCCTTGAAGTGGCCTTGACGAGGCCTTGACGTGGCCTTGACAGCTTCGGCTGTAGAGAGTAGCGTTAAAGATGTAACGTGGTTTATGTAATCACTAATCACTTTCTGTTGCAGGGCGCAAAAAAACCATTTAAGAGGGTTATCAAGGCAAACATTGGCGATGCTCACGCCATGGGACAGAAGCCCATCACCTTTATCAGACAGGTGAGAATAATTCTCGATTTAAATTCTGCCCTTGATTTTAATACACAAAGGGTCCACCCTTCTCCATGTCGATCCGGAGCTAGAGCAATTAGTGATATACGTTTGCATTGCCATTGGAATCGTGAACCGCGAGTGTTATTGGTTAGCGTACCAGACCGCTGGGCCACTGTTCTGTGATCTGTTCGAATCCAGTCATAGCAAATATTAGGGTCAAAAATCATTGTGTTTTCTGGTCTAATCGTGTGTGGTGTTGAATCCCCCGACACTGGGTAATATACATCATTAACATTAAAAACGCGTTACGTGTTTCTCGCAACAAGGCGTTATCAAGCTATTACTCTGCGACGTACCAGTTATAACGCCGAGCGGGGAATGATTTTTTTTTTATGGAAGAGACGGCAAACGAGCAAGCGGTTCACCTGATGGTAAGTGTTTACCGTCGCCGACGTACATCTGCAACACCATAGATGCTGCAGGTGCGTTGCCGGTCTTTAAGGATATTTAGGAGATGGGAGGGAAGAGGAGGGGAATAGGGAGGGTGTGGGGCCATCCGGTTACCTCACTCACCGAACGAAACGCAAAAGCACAAGATGCCTCTACTTCACGCCGGTATTCTGGGAGGCCGTGGCATAATCCGGTCGAGCCGCGCCTCTTCGAGCAGCAGCTAAAGCCGCCTCTTGGATCTACCACGCTTAAAGAATGTTTCTGATCTGAACTTAAATCTGAAATGTCTAATATCTTGAAATGTGTTGTAGGTAATTTCGTGCGTGAGCTACCCCCAGCTCATAGACAGCGGGGACTTCCCCGAGGACGTGAAGCAGCGCGCCAGGGAGATACTGGCAGGATGCGGGTTGGTCCAACCTTTGTTGCATTTGTACCAGCACCACATTCGCCTTCAATTCAATACCCCCGTTTACAATCCTATTGATTACATTTTCTTCGTCAATAAAATTGCAATTTTATGATTTGTGCTCTATGGTCGTCATTACATCGGCTTCCGGCTATTGGTATGATTGTGAGCTAAGGGATCGTTGTGTCAGTTCCTAGATTATTCTTACAACTCACGATTTAGTGAAATTTATTCAAAGAAATAGTCTGTGTGTTTATTTCTGAGCTAAGAAAAGCTCAATCTTACATTACTTATGTACTAAAATATTGTAATTTTGGAGACTTCTTTTCTCCGTGTATAAAATAATGTTTTTTTTTTTATTTCTGTAAGGTAAAAGAAATTTGAGCCAAATTTGCCCCCCTAGGCTCCAGTCTACTCAGCCTGCCGATAAAACCGGATTTGTACCTTAAGCCACATTGCTTAGCAATTTTTGAGCTCCAGACTTCTGTAGACTCTAGGATACTCGGTTAGTTGCAACTTGTGTCGGTGTGACGGGAGCCGTAGTCTTTCGTATCTTTACGGGCTGACGTTGGAAAACAAAATGTGACACAGAGCAGACCCGGGCAGCAATGTTTTGTTTTTCAACACGTGTCCGGCAACACCATTGTTATCGTGTACCTAAATTGATCGTGATGTTAACGAGGGTGAGTTGCTTCAGTGGGGGTCAGTTATTAAACACACGAAAGCACACATAAACACGGCGGCTTTGGTGCTTACACAAAGAATGACTACTTCATCTCTAATTTTTAGTCAAGCAAACAGATTTCCACCCAGATTCGGTCGCGTGTTACACAGAGCGCGTTCGTTGTTCACTATCTTCGCATTCCTGTCACACACGACGAGGATATTATAAAATATATCTTGTCGCGATATCGCTCGCCGTATAATTCGTTGGCACCGCACACAGAGAAGGTACTATAATATCCTATGATGGATAAAGATACAAACGATACGCTGCATATATATGAAAATTATCATCATCATCATCATCATTTCAGCCCAGTAGTCCACTGCTGAACATAAGCCTCCAAAAATTGCCACGAAGCTCGGTCCTGAGCCTCCTGCATTCATCGACTTCCCGCAACACTGCGTAGGTCGTCACTCCATCTTGTGGGGGGTCGTCCTACACTGCGTTTGCCTGTATGTGGCTGCCACTCGAGAACCTTTTTTCCTCAACGATTGTTAGTTCTGCGAGCTATGTGGCCGGCCCATTGCCACTTCAGCTTGCTGATCCTTACGGCTATGTCGGTTACCTTAGTTCTGTTGCAGACCCTATCACGCAGAGAAACACCAAACATAGCCCTTTCCATAGCGCGCTGAGCAACTTTGAGCTTCCTCATACGGCCTGCCCTCATTTATGAAAATAGGGTGCGATATTGATCTTAATGCAAAACCCAGGTGTTGTCGAAGACTTTGTGTTACTGTTAGTTACTAGATGACTTTCAGTTATAGACAGTTAACAATAGCGCGAATATCGTTATAAATTTATTAACATATTTTAGTAAATTTCATTTTGATTTGCTATTTGGAATAATCACGTCCATTTGCCTCTCTGCTTATCTCTCTCTACATTCATTTTGGTTTTTTTTCCTATTTTATCTCTTTAAAAAATGTCCAAAATTAACGTTAAAATTATTGTCTGAGAGATTCTGATAGAGACTAAATGCGGGTTATATTATTAACAGCTAATGCAATGTGCGCTTCATAGCAAAAACACGAACGGTAACATCCAGTAAAACGAACGCGCACGAACTAAATCGTGATCGGCCGGTTAGGTTAATATATATCTTATACATTACACGCTATAAGATATTTGTTCTCTTCGTTGTGTGTGACGCCCCTAAATCATGAACACATCCAGTATTCGTTAATATGGTTCATTAAATTGGAACATGCAGAAACGAGTTCAGAGCCAAGCGACATGGGATGCGTCATTCATTATATAAATTATCATGGTCATTACCAGAGTTCTGTTGACAATTTAGTTGCGTGACGTCATGCGGAGGTTCATAATTTAGATCGTCGGGTATTCGTATTCGTGATATCTGAACCTTACGTTCGGGGACATACGCGCTACTATGCCACAGCCAAAACATACTTTTGTTGCTTTTCAATCATCCGTAGTTTAAATGCCACTGCTGGAGATAGCAATAGCCTCCGCTGTGTGTATATATATATATATATATATATATATATATATATATATACACAGTGGTGGTCGTATAATTAGAAACACTACCAACGGTCTTCGACATTATGTAAGATACTTCACCGCAATCGTTTTTATTTTGAAATTAAACAATAAATAGGACAACAGTATGTTCAACGATTTATCATTTATTAGGAAAACAATATAAATCCCATTACACAAGTGCAGTTTCAATATTACATTTCGGACAAACATTTAAATAAATTTTAAGGTATGAACAATAATGGTCAAATAATTAGAAACATCAACAAAAGAGTATAAAAAACAATATTTTTTTAAGTATTAGTAATTAGTATTAGTATTACAAAATAGCTACAAAATATCGACAGCCTACCAATAGTTATAATTAATATTTAGTGGCGTATCCCTTATTTTCAATAACAGCGCTGCAACGACGTGGCACTGATTCAATCAATTTCATGCATTTTTCTAGGGGGATTGAATTCCATGCTTCAACAAATGCTTCATATGGTTCGTTTTGACTGGTGTTACGTTTGTTTGAGACTTTCTTTTTAACAATATTCCAGAGATTTCTATCGGGTTTAAATCCGGACATACGTTCTTTATTCATAAGAAGTGTTTCTAATTACATGACCACCACTGTATATATATGTGTGTGCTAAAAGTATGAAACGAATACTCGTTTGATACTTTTAGCACACGCGGCTTACCGGACAAAAGGACCTGCAAGCGCGTTGCCGGTCTTTGAGGATATTCGGGAAGAGTAGTGGGGAGGGAGTGTGCCTCCGATTATCTAACTCACTGAACGTAACGCAGAAGGACAAGATTACTACCCCGGTCCTGGCTTCATTCGAGTAGCAGCTTGGCTCTACCACGTACAGAACTTGCAACAATGTACATTTTGCACAGCTGGAGGGAGGGAGATTCGAGAGGTAGTACGACTGTGAAGCATTCCATTTTAGACCTCGGAGGGACAATACTGATCTGTCACTTTCTTTCGCTTGTATTTGTTTACGGTTGTTTAGGTAGATGTCCGGCTTACGTAGATGGATTGTTAGCTCGTTTGTGACCCAAGTGTTGTTGTTGTTGCCCGCCTGTGTTACCCGCTACTTTGTTTACACACACACCTAACTAAAACTGCGTCACGTTGCGCAGCGGTGGGTCGGTGGGCGCATACTCGATGTCCCACGGCATCGAGCTGATCCGCCGGCACGTGGCCGAGTACATCGAGCGGCGCGACGGGCACCCGGCCGACTGGCGCGACATCTGCCTGTCCGGCGGCGCCTCCAACGCCATCAAGAACGTGCTGCAGCTGCTCTGCAACGACATCGACGGCCGGCCGTCGGGTCAGTGCGCTTTCATATTTCTTTTCTATTTTTTTTACAAGAGAATGCTGTTTCAGGACCAACGAGCACATTAAAATGCGTATAATAGGCGATAACCCCAAAAGTGTCGTCAATTTTCAACTGCGCAGGAGATGATGAAGTGACGCAAGTGTGCGCACAGGCGCACGTCTTACCGTTTCCGATGTAAAGCATTTGCGATAAGGTCGGGAGAGGGTCAGAGATACGGGCAGGCCCGAAAAACAATAATAATTTGTGTTTTGTAAAAATATATTGACCTCGGTTAGGATTTGAACCGTCGGCTGGGATTGGAACCCACGCGTGCAGTTCAAGCGGTCGTGCGGTGGGTGGGGGCGCAACTGCAGCGTGCACGTAGCCAGCGAGCGGACAGATTTCAATGCTGTTTTTCTTTTAATTTGCAATTTATGCACATGCGCAATCACCCAGACCTGGAACGATTATTTATAGTCCATACAAATACTCGTTGCGTGCGGGAATCGAACCTGCGATCCACAGCCGAAACCTAGCCACTACGCCACCGAGCCGTCAAACAGATGCCGCCGTTTTATCTGTTTCTGCCGTTGTGAAGAGAGTCTACGGCATTTCAGTTTAGTCCTTAGGAGAGACGCGTCGGTGGCCTAAAACTTTCCATTTCCCACCTTCCAGGTGTGATGATACCCATACCACAGTACCCGCTTTACTCGGCTTCCTTGGCCGAGTACGGCTTGGAGCAAGTCGGCTACTACCTGGACGAGGAGCACGACTGGGGCCTCGACATCGCCGAGCTGGAACGTTCGCTGACGGAAGCGAGCAAGCGCTGCAATGTCCGCGCGATTGTCGTCATCAACCCGGGCAACCCCACCGGACAGGTGATTTCATTACATTACACGCGTAAAGCAGGGGGCGGACAGTGGGACGCTAGTGCGACGGTTGCCCAGCGTGTGGTGAGTGTGGGCAAAACAAATCCTTCCTACAAATGTATGTCGGCTTTTGGAGGCGCTTTATTGTGGACATCTATGTTCAGCTGTGGACTATAATAGGTTGACGTAGTCGTTTAGGCTCCTCCAAGCTCCTCAGTGAACAACGGCCAAGAAACTCTTGAGGTCTTCTTCCTAATGCCACTTTTCAATGTCATTTACAATTTATAATGAGAATTTAGAATTTGTCAATGTATTGATCTATTAGATAATAGGCCTCAAAGTTTTTTCAATATTGGATTGGGTCAAAACCGTGCTAACTGATTGTTTTTTTTTTTATTAAAAATAGGCTTACGTTTGACCTCAATCTTGCCCGATGGAAGGCGAAAATGAGGCCTAGGATGGTACACGCTTGCCTAGATGTCTGTTCACTTTGGCCTTGTTGCAGTCGATGCACTCTTGAGCACCGAGACGGGGAACGCCCCACGGCCCATAATTATTATATAATATACCTAATTCATTTTAACTTATTTAGCTCCGGACGTTTCGGGTCAGGCTCTATAGCACCCGTGGTCACAGGGGGACTGGGGGATTAGATGTCCCGACGTCCCGATGTCACGGTTAACGCCGGCTTCCTTCGGCTTTTAATTATTAACTCTTGGTCCGATCTACGCAGAAGGCGCTCACAATACTTTAAGGTCGCGCGGTGCAGTTTATTACGCGACCCCAAGCCGTTAGTACCACCCAGACATCTGTTTGTTTTTAAATTCTAATAGCCTCGCGAATAATCCTTGGCAGGAATTGGCGTTCTTTGCGTGAATTCATGGTCTATCAAAACTGGTCTAGATAATGACCACAGACTGCAGACAGACGGCTTAGAGCGTCTATGTTTAAAGTTTATGTACAAAACAAAAACCTCTAGAGCAAAGTATACAAGCGGTCCGTGTTGCAAGTGATGACATACGGAACCGAGACTTGCTCCTTCACTGCAGGCTCACTTCACATGAGGAAGCTCAAAGTTCCTCAGCGCGCTATGGAAAGAGGGCTATGCTCGGTGTTTCTCTGCGTGATAGAGTCTGCAACGACGATATCCGCAGCAGAACTAAGGTAACCGACATAGCCGTAAGGATCGGCGAGCTGAAGTGGCAATGGGCCGGCCGCAGGAAAGGTTCTCGGCAGCCACGTACGACCTGCGCAGTGTTGCGGGAAGTCAACGGATGCGGGTGGCTCTGACATTCTCTGGGGGAGGCATATGTTCAGCTGCGGTCTTGTGATGTGCTGAAACGATGAATGATGATGATATTAGCCCATTGAACCATATCGAAGAAAACGGGTGGGACAGTGGGAGTGGGAGTGGGAGTGTTGCGTGACGCGCGCCGCCGGCCGCAGGTGCTGACGCGCGCCAACATCGAGGCGATCGTGCAGTTCGCGCACCGGCACGGGCTGCTCGTGTTCGCGGACGAGGTCTACCAGGACAACGTGTACGCGGACGGCAGCAAGTTCTTTTCCTTTAAAAAGGTAACTCTTTTTTTTTCATCACTAACGTCATCTTAGCCTTGTTTTTCCATAGGGGGGTTGTCACGTGTTGCACGCAAAAAAAATATCTATGCGTGTTTGCAAATTGTAATATTGGCTTCCTTTGACAACACACTATAGTGAACAATCGATCGGAAAACATTTCCTGTTTCAATTTCTAATATATTTATTTATACTTATTGGCTACACTAAAAGGATTACAAAAGGCGGACTTAATGCCCATTGGCATTCTCTAACAGTCTACGCAGGGCGTGAAGAAATATGGTGATAGGGGCATCTAATTAAAAATAATGTAAATATCAAAAGGCTAATTGAGAAATATCCTACATAATTAAAACATATTTAAATGTATAAGCATACATATCTACACATACTATAATATATACATAAATACCTACACAGATATATACATACATACATGCAAACACATTAATACATACATATATAATAAATCAGAATAAATAGTAACAAGTATATCAGATGGTTTTAAAAAGTGTTCGCGTACCAATCGTTTGAAAGAAATTTCATATGGGGCTTTTCTAATGTCTTCGGGCAAGGAGTTCCAGAGAGGTGTAGCCTGATATAGCGTATTGGACGTTTTAAATTTTTGGATAATTTAATGCTGGCCCCGGCACAATGGTGTATGTACTGCCAGTAGTTCGACTCCTTTGCTCTCGAACTAGACACATCACACTCAAGCGTGCGACCGAGGGTTGGCACGAGGATTTGGAAAAAGCGTTTACATATTATGATTTTTATTTTACCTAATTACAATTTACAGAGTGAAATTATGTACTTAAGAAATGTTTGACGATAAATGTCTTACTTGCGTGTTCGTCATTTTGAAAAAAAAAATATTCCTAAAGAAATATATTTTTATTATATAACCTGTGCGAATCGGTTGGTCAGAGACACGTCACGTGACAAAGTCTCCCATTAACGTCACATTATCACTAGTAGAGACAATAATCATTTCTGTGCATGTATTGTCCGGATTCATAAACTATAACAAGATTAGATTATAATATTTGTACTTTTGTGGTGTTAGTCAAAATATAGTAGTTTAGTTAAGTTAGTATATAGTAGTGTACATATATAACAATAGTCTATGTTCATTGTTAAAGGTAGGTTAATAATTAAAAACCGTCATTTGACGTTTGCGTTATATCGACATTGGCTGAATTCGTAATAACGAGATTGCCACTAATTTAAAAAAAAACCTTTTTTTTTAAATGTCATAATAATCATCGTAACAAACAAGAAATGTTTTACTATAAATTTGTTTTAACCCCTTGTAGTTTTATTTGTTTGAATAAATTGTAAAGTTTGAAATGATTACTTATTTGTAAATTTATATTTATACGAGTAGTACTCGTGAGTGTTTCACAAAGTCAAAATAAGTTTACACGAGTCAGACTTGTGATTAATGCATTTCTTGTTACATTTCTTGTTACACTACGTAAATTCATTAAGAGCTTTCAGTTCAAAATTCACACGTGACGCCCCTACAGACTCGAGAGCGCAAACTAACAGAGATTGCGCTCGTAGTCCCTGACGGTGAGTCGTACAGCTGGCAGTAATATTAAGACGAGACGCGACCACGTCTTGTGGGCGGAGTGCAGCTGCAGCGGGTCGCTTCAGAGCTCTGCTTGACTCTGACCTGGACTCTGAGGGGATATTTATTCATGTGATTATCTAAAGTGTTTCGCACAAGTGTTTTAGTCGTTGCGACTGTGGAGTTGGTTTCAGAGCGGCAATGCGATCTGTCCGGTACACAGAAGGTAAACTCTATTCCGCCAGGTGGTGCGGGAGCTGGGCGAGCCGTTCAGCTCGTCGCTGGAGCTGGCGTCGTTCATGTCCGTGAGCAAGGGCTACGCGGGCGAGTGCGGGCTGCGCGGCGGCTGGGCCGAGCTGGTCAACCTGCAGCCCGACGTGCAGGCGCAGCTGTACAAGTGCATCTCCGCCATGCTGTGCCCCACCACGCTCGGACAGACCGCCGTCGACTGCGTGGTGATTATCCGCACACACACACACACACAAACACACACACACACACTAGCGCTCTACTTTCCCACCGCAACACTGTTGAACACGGGTCTCATTCGAAAATCGCTACGACGCACGCTCCCGAAGCCCCACACAGCCTTTTGTGCGTTGCCGGCCTTTAACTTTATTTAGGAGAAGGGAGGGAGGATGAGGAGGCGCATGGGGAGGTGGTGAGTCTTCGGATACTTCACTCACCGAACGAAACGCAGAAGCACAAGATGCCTCTACTACACGCCGGCATCCTACGAAGCCTTGCTACTACCCCGGTCGATTCGACACATTCGCGCAGCAGCAAAGGCCGCCGCTTGGCGCTACCGCGTGTAAAAAGCCTGACAGCATCCGTAGTCCTGCACAGTGTTGCGGCAGCTCCCGCACGCACGAGGTCGCCGTGCCGCCAGGGTCGCTACGTAGCCCGTTCACAGTGATGTCCCGGCTTTGCCTGACGGTCGGTCGCCTTAGAAATGATATCAGCTATTTGCGGAACATGCCCGATCTTTAAGTCTCGCAACCGATATTGGGTTTAAAATATAATAGAATAGAAAACATTTATTTAACAACACATTAGCGAAAAATAATGTAAAGACAAATAATAAAAAGATCACGAACAACAGTTTAAGTATAAAACATTCTTTCAGTTTATACTAATAGTAACCTATTACATACTGTTTACAAAAGAAATATACAAAAGAAAAAACATCTCCACTACTTGAACGCGTAAATGTACAGAACGCTTTGATTGAACAATCGTTCGGCGAACTAGCGCAGTACTTCCTACGCGTACATATATATAGAAATGTTGCATAAAAGTAATATTTAAAAAACAATAAAAGAAGGTTGGGTAGAAACCCTGTAGAGGACTCTGCCCATCCCTGTGATTATAGACACAAGTCAACATGTTTGTTAAATGAAAAAACTATAAATTCAAATTATAAAACTAATAAGTTAGGAACAATTACTACAAACTCAACTGTATTTCAACAGAAACTCATAAAATACATTAGTTTATTGCACAGCGACTCGTGCCTAACTTCACAGTCGTCACAATGTTTGTATTGGATTATAAGTATAAGAGTAAAGTAAATTACCTCACTACACCGCTGGGGTCTCTCCTCTCATATGTTTTATTGAGAGAAATTGCAGATCGATTATTGCGGAATAGAAAAGATGACGGGCAATCCCTGACAACACGCACAGATAGTTTGGTTAAAAATAGATCTTTAAGTTACCTACAAGTTTTGCCATTTGACACTATCTGTACCTAGACAGACAACTTTCTCTATTATTTTTCGTCGATATCACTTTAGCTCATTCATGTACCGGGTTACATTCCAGGCGAAACCACCTCAGAAGGGCGAACCTTCGTACGAACTGTGGGTACAGGAGAGGGACGCCGTTCTCTTGTCCCTCAAAAAGCGCGCCAAGATGATTGCAGACGTCTTCAACTCGATGCCCGGGTTCTCCTGCAACGTAGTCCAGGTAAACTGAACCAGGTACACCATGAGAGTATAAAAAGTGTGCGATTCTATAAATAATAATAATAATATTTGTTGTGTAAATATTTAATATTTTGTAAATATCTGGAGCTGGCTCACGAGGTAACCGACATGTGGGGTGGTATGCCGACCGAAATTATTCCGACCGTCGTCTCTGCGAATGGGTTAATCCCAGTCAGCCTCTCGGAACATCCGAGGCGGCTGGGACTCCGTGACGGAGCGCTCCGAGCTCAAATGCAGAAGGCGGGTGCTACTCGATACCGCTCGCATTGTCCGCCGGTTTCTTACCCTTTCTCCCTAACCCTCGGCCGTCTGGTCTCCCCTGCCGGGGGCTTCCATCTGGTTGGATTTTAAGTATCTATTGAATTTTATTATATATATAATTTATAAAATATTACTTATATTATGGTATTTATTTATACAACCACAGATGAGTGAATATAGAAATACCCCAAATTAATATTTGTTGATGTCTCCACGCACAATCAAACGTGACTAGATTATTTGACCTGAAACTATTATTAACGGATTTCATCGCGTTTAATTTTGTTTTTACATTCCCGACTTGCGGTTCCGATTGCTTTCCAGCAGCCGCGGTCGCGGGGGGGCGGGGGGCCGGGGTGGTAGACGTCCAGGTGTCATAGTCATGTCGCATTGAACTTCTAATCCAATCTAATTTTGCAAATACAGTCCGCTTTTAAATAAGACCATTTTCCGCATTACCTACAAAGCCACGGTACAGGATGTAAGACCCCGCTCGTCCCAATGAAGAGTTATCTCGTTACAACGTCCGCGCGCAGCCGCTGATCATTGATTTTTAACATCAATAAGTAATGTATTCGTGTTCCAGGGCGCCATGTACGCGTTCCCGCAGATCGACTTGCCGCCGAAGGCCATCGCGGCCGCCAAGGCGGAGGGAAAGGCCCCCGACGTGTTCTACGCCTTCAGGCTGCTGGAGGAAACTGGTGCGCGTCCTCGTATCCCCCCCCCCCTCCGCCTGCACGCTGTAGCCTCGAGCCTCGGCGGCCGGCCGCTCGGGGGATCCGCCTCCGAATACAATATAGACGTGTCGGGAACCCCTTGGCTTATTGACTTACATACGGTGTAGCCAGGCTCCACCACCTGTCTGCTGCTCTGGTGGGAAGTGGGTCGAAACGACTAAAGATAAGTCCCCAGTGTTGAGCATACGTTCGGGTGAACATTTTTTTTTTGTTCACCGAGTTGGAAGAATATACCGTTTGCAGGCCCCAGTACCCATTTAGAAGTACCCATTTCCGGCGCCAAACATCAGTCTAACAGCTGTTGTTACACTGCTTCTTCTAGATTGAAAGGTATAGACAGCGCCAGTATAATTGCGGGCTGTGAGGCCATCCATCTTACTCGGTGCTGACGACGCGTCTGTAGCCTGCTGCAATGAGGTCGTTCGCTGGTGTCCAGTGGCAGCAGTAGCCACTTACCATCGATTTCTCCTCAAATATCCTGGAACGACAAGACTCACAGCTCAACACTTAGGTGCAGTCGTGCCATAAGAAAATTTGTAATATCTGCCTACCCTCGGTTGACAGGCGTGTGAGCTTTATGTTATTTGAAGCTGCTCAGGGGGCCTTATCCGTTATGCCACAAATAATTTCACAAAAGACAAATTCCGTGTTATTCCTAAACATTTCCAATACACGGATGCCATTAAACGAAGCCATGTTTTGAATGTGTAAAATTACACGTAAGATTTTTATTTCATGCGAAACAGGGGGGCAAGGCAATGGAGCAAGCGGCGCTCACCTGGTGGTAAGTGATTACCGACGCCCACCACCATATCTGTGATACCAGAGGAGCTGCGGGTGCGTTCCCGGCCATTAAGGATATTTGGGAAGGGAAGGAGGAGAGAGAGAGGGGAAAGGACCTCCGGCTACCTCACACTCCGATATTACACGAGGCCGTGGCGGCCCGATCGAACCGACCCATTGGCAACAGCAACAAAAGCTCGGCTCTACCATGAATTGCTGTGAAATATTTCTATGGCATAGCGGGCAAGGCACCAGTCCGTCCGTACAGTTGTGATAACGTGAGTGTGTGTGTGTGTTTCGCCGCAGGCATCTGCATCGTCCCGGGCTCGGGGTTCGGGCAGCGGCCCGGCACCTTCCACTTCCGCACCACGGTGCTGCCGCAGCCCGCGCTGCTGCAACAGATGCTGGACGTCTTCCGCGACTTCCACGCCAAGTTCACCGCGCAGTACGCCTAGGTATAGACAAATATCGTCCGCAAATAACGTCGGATAATGCGTGTTAGCCTGTTAGGCGCTTTAGAGCAATTTAATATATAATATTTTTTTGTTATCTGTATCAGAGATCTCGTGTCGAAAGTCCTGATATGACTCATAACAATAGAATTGTAATTGTTACAAAAATGTTGACACGTAAAGACGCCATGTACTTAGAATAGTAACGCCTAGAAACGGAAGTCCGCGCAAGTTCACGGCGGCGAGTTGAGGCAACTAAAAACTTTTTTTTCGTGGGGAATTCGTGAAATTCCGGTCGATTAAATGAGATAAGAAAGGTAAGTCCAACATTATTGTTGCAACTCTACAACACCTACCACCTACCTACATACATTGTTTTATTGCCTCGCTTTGAGCAAAGGAATTAGGCGTTATTATTCTGAGATCCTGTAACTGAACACGGCCATCTTTAATTTTCGATATAATAGAACTTTGATACTTAGTCTGTTGTAATAAGGTTCATATGGGCATTTCATCGAAATATACAAACTATTCCTTAAGAAAACAGCACCGAGAAAAATTTTTCTTTTCCCTCCCCTTGCTTAGTTAACAATTGTTCCCCCTCAGGTGAAACGTATACAGCCATTTTACATAATACAAGGTTCCTAGTGAATTGTTTTAAACAAATATACTCTACTGCTGTAATTGATATTATTTAAAAAGACCTTAATAAGTCGTGCACACATAAATTTATATTTTTTTATCCATTGCGTTAAGGAGTATTGAATATTTTTATCATGTTTTATTTCTGTCGTATAAAATATGATTTTTATGAGATATAAAAAGGGATTTTCACCTATAAAGTTATCTAGAAATAAATACAATAACAACCTACAATATTAAGCTTTTGAATTTTTAATCTAAATATAGAGGCAGCATCAAAGAAGAAATCTTCTAAATCTACAATTATTTACGCATTTATAAATAATAATCGATAAAATTGTTTTTTTTTTAATTAGTATTTGAACAAAGTTAGAAAATTATTGCCATTGCATATGAATGTCTAGTCGAGGCCGTGCCATTTTGTTTCAGTCTGTCCGGTATCTAAATTTATAGTTTATACTTATTTTTTTTGGCTTTTGCTTTATTTTATTGAATTTTTGTATTCCTAGATTTTATTTTTGTTTAAAGCAATATTCAGAAACTGAATTTTCGGAATTTGAAATTTTCTTGACATTCCCTTTGTGAAAGAGATTTTGTTTGAATTGTTACAATTGTTATATATTTAATAAATAAAACTTAAGATCGCTATACACTGCAGTTTTATTGTGTGTTATCCTTTTTTAGCCTTTATTACGCGAGTGACATGGGTTCGAATCACGCTACAGACTCCACTAAAAAATTATTGCAATTACATGTGTGAACACATGTAATTGCAATAATTTAATATTAAATTATCCCGAGGCTTCTGAGAAAAAAAATAAATTTCAATTATCTGTGATGGCATGGTGAGCACTTCCAGGATACAAAACACTTGTTTTGTGAGTAATTTTAGCCACACGCATCTTCTGTTTTGTTGTTTTTGTTTGTTTATACGAGATGTCGCTGCCTGATTTTGCATTGCGATGTCATTTGCATGGTTCGGAGTCATTAAATAAAGTTTATTGAAATAAACATTGTTGTTAAAGAAGAGTCTTAATTCGACGGACACTCCCTACTAAGCATTTAATCCGGACATTGTCCAGATTTAAAGACAGCTCTGTCCGCCGTCGCGACCATCTCACTTCTAAACTGCTGTCCGAGTATCCTCCGGGCAGCGCAGGATAGCGAATGATCGTCGCTTTGAACTGGCCCCGGAACACCGGTAGCTGTTGAGAGAGAAAAATGCTGCCGATAAGGGAGGGTAGGGCATACGACTCCCCTTACAGGAGGACTAACGCTATCCGCGCCGGATGCGCCAGCTCCCCAGGGAAGTTAAAGAGCGCATGTTTATGGCTGAGCATACTCGTGCTTGTAGGTAGGCACCGACCCTGATTACGGGGGTAAAAGTACCAAGAAATATATACCGGCTTTTGTAGCTGCTTCTTTAGAAATGCCTATATTTAGCAGTTGACTTTATATTTACGTGGTAGCGCCAAGCGGCGGCTTTTGCTGCTGCTCGAATGGGCGGGCTCGAGGGCGTTGGTACCACGGCCTCGATGTAAGTGGGCGACGGTAATCACTTACCATCAGGTGAGCCGCTGGCTTGTTTGCCTTCTTCCGATATGTTGCTGCTACATATCTGTGTTAGCACTATGTCAGTATAATAGCAAATCATATATTGATTTACTGATTCCTAATTAGGTCCCGAGTATTACTTTTGTCATCAAACTTATCTCATTTTATTAGGTATATTGTCTCGCCATCTATCAGAATCTTTTGTAACTAGGCTTGCAATATTTGTAGTAAGCGACAATAGATGACGCTGGTTAAGTTTGAATTTATGTTTTGATTGTAATATATTAAATTTTCTTATTCCTTGACTTAAATTAAATCTAGCATGATTGATTAACAACAGAAATTTGTTTTGTAAACACTTTATAAAGGCTGCGTTTTAGATATTACTAAATACTTTAATACTCCAATAGTGAGCATATAAAGTAAATTAAAGTAGCATCCTACTAATGCTTCATTTCTTTAGTCCCATTCATAGTGTCTTACTCATATAAATGGGAACTTTTATAACCTGGAACCGAAAAGGATCCGCCACGCTGCTCCAGCGCGGGTTCCCTCGAAACGTTTTTTTTTTCTTAAATATTATGCTGGTTTATTCACGATGTATTCCTTTGCCCCCGTGCTAGTGGTAAATTTAGTACCTAATAAAAGTTATCAATGGCGCCGTGAGCGACGATAATCACATACCATTAAGTGACCCACTAGCTCGGCATCCTGCTTATATTTCGTGGAAGCTCTACCTCGCTGAGCGAGCGGGTTGGTGAGCGCAGTTCCATACCCTCGCACTTGTGATGCTGCACCACATGACTAGTCTTTTGCGATTTGGTTCTGCTAATTCGGACGGATATTCTGCCATCATGCGGTCGCCAGAGCCTTGTTAGTTGGTTAGCGGGGTGCACTGCGTGCCGGTGAAGGTTGGCATTAGAAGAAATAGGTGGTTTCGCATTTTTTTTTATGGGAAAGGCGGCAAACGAGCAAGTGGTTCACCTGATGGTAGGTGATTACTATCGCCCACGTACATCTGTTACACCAGAGGTGCTGCAGGTGCGATACCGGTCTATTAGGGTATTTGGTAGATGGGAGAGAGGATGAGGAGGAGGATGGGGAGGGGGAGTGGGTCTCCGGTTACCTCACTCACCGAACGAAACGCAAAAGCACAAGATGCCTCTACTTCACGCCGGTATTCTACGATGCCGTGGTACCAACCCGTTCGAGCCAGCCCACTCGCGCAGCAGCAAAAGCCGTCACTTGGCTCTACCACGTTAAAATTTCCTGTTGCTGTACATTCACACGATATTCATGGGAGATTCAAATTTATTTTCCAATTTCCCCATTCCTCACATTGCTGGGCTAGCGGGTTGGTGAGCGCGGCACCGGTATCCTGGCACTAGTGTGACGTGTGTGACGGACGGACTAGTGGTGCTCACCATCACTTGTCTGTCTGTCACAGGCAGATGGATATTATGACATAAATAAAAAAAATTAACGTAAGTACGCAGTACGTCATTATGTAGCTGAAAGTTAAAATTGTGGAAATAAAGTAGTTTTTGCGTACGTCATTCCAGTCGCAACTAACAAAGTACTTTGATAAAGAACAATACTCTATTTGGCAACATGTAACAGCTCTGCCAACTTTTAGAAAAGCGAGTAACGGTGCAATTTCATATTCGTCGTAACATTTGCATCCTGTATTACCATTCGCATTTCGGCTCCCGGATGGCTATTTAGCAGATTGCACGCCGCAAACAACGTACGGCCCATAGACTATAAGAGGATTCATAGAGCTGGAGCGTTCCGGACTTTACGTAACGGCCGGAATGGACTAACGATTGTCGCACACTACAGTTAAGTGTAGCGATCATTCCCCGTGGACTTATACGCGAGGGCAGGTGGGTTTCGTTTTGAAATAACGATCACTATCTCAATTTACACAAAATTGGCCGCTATGGCCAGGAGGATAAGGCGTAAGATCTCGCGGCGTGGTGGGGCGTTACTTATAAATTATGTATCGCTTCATCCGAGTCGGCTCGAGAATACTGCATTTTCGTCCGAACCTCTTTCAAAGTGCCTTTCACTGTAATACGTGTAAAATAAATAGGAACATCGGACTCGTGCCTCTATATAACGCCTATCCTCTGGCTAAAATGTTTTTTTTTATTATTATTGAGCTCTTAGTAGGGTTGTACAAAATGCTATTTTCTTAATCTTAATGATGGTGATGTGCAGCGGCGTTAAGTTGCCAACCCTGTTTCTTTCCGTAACAGAAAGGGTTCAACTAAAGGAAATTCCTTGGATATCTCATGGCAAAACACAGATCTATGACTTTGGCTGACCTTATGCGACTGGCAACGGATCTGCCAATTGTAACGATTACGACAAATCTTCTATATTTATAATGCCTATAAGAATATACGGACTTTACATGTCATCGAAATAATATTATTATTTCACAGAAATGAGGAAGAACAACTGTCTCTGACACTTGCGCAACTCTCGCATTTTACTATGTTTTTTACAATATTTTCTATATAAAGATTTAACATCTTTATTTTTTAATCTATAATTATTTAATCTCGTCTATCTAATCATCATCATACGACCTTAGAACCGTGATTGTAATAGTGGTGAAGACGCTGGCTGTTATTTTATAGGAGGCGAATGACCCGGGTTCGATCCCCATTGCCGGGACCTCGAAAATTGTTTATATTCTAAATATCCATTATCCTGGCAGGTCTCTCCCAATGGCAATATTCGCCATGATCGTTACAATTGACAGATCCGTTGGCAACCGCAGAATCGGACGCCTCTGTCGTAAACATAGATCTTTGTATTTTCAATCTAAAAGTCGTTTTCGAGATGCTTTATCGGCCGTCGGTCGATTGCCGTGCGATATCCACGGGAAGGAACATGGACACTCCGACACTTACTCGAGAAGCTGAGCTTGTGAATTGACTATTTCGCACTATATGTTTCTATGATTATCAGAATATTACTGATAACGTGAAGGCAAGGAACTTAGCATGAATTCTACGTATCTGTTATTTATTTAGTTCCCAAAGACTCGACGGGGGTCTACGTTGGCGTGACAAAAAAATGGGGGTTCACAATTCGTAAGCGGGGGTCCACGATATTTGCTTTCGATGGTGAAGAACTAAAATGTTGGCTTGATTTCACCTATCAATGTAGGCAGATAATATTTTCGGAAGATCACCGACTGTTGCTTGTAATTTCGAATAGAAACGTAAAATAAAGTGAATCGATGTTAGTGTTCGCCAGAGTCAGAAGAAGTTGTCAATTCGCGGTTGGAACTCAGCCGCAACCCAATTTTCCATACTTAGATCTAATCTTCTGAATATGGTAGAAATGTAGCTGCAGGGGGTCCATCCGGAACCAGCAGAATTTTGAAAGTGGTCTATGAGAAAAAAAGTCTGGTAACCTGTAATTCAGATGAAACATTCCTGACGAGAAGTTGGCCAAAATTTTTTTTTACATCTGTGTTTTGCTCCCCCCACGCTTCACGCCCCGGGCATAAGCAAATCCGCTTGTTAACTAAGTAAAGGTAAAGTTTGGAGAAGTAACGCCGGTCCGGACTCCGTTCTCGCGTTCGTTTAAACCTGCCTACCGACATCTCCCCGATCTTCAATTAAAACTTACAAAGGCATCCCAGCCGCAGTGGCGCAGTGGCTCTTGTTGGTTCAGCGGGCTGCCGGTGTGCGTGGCGGCGTCTCTGTGTGCAGGTGTAAATTGCTTTCGAAGCGGTGCTTTTGTTTTAACTGCAACTATAGAGGCAACAAAGGCGGCGCGGTGTTTCCGCACCGCTTCCTCCACTCCCCCCCGCCTTTCCCCATACCCTTTTGTTTTGTGCAGCACAATGCGAGGCCTTTGAATGTTTCAATAATGCTACAAAATAACTTTGAAACGGATTGTAATTGTGTAAATATTCCATGTACATTTCTATAGTGTGGAAGTGAATAACAAGTTTTGAATAAACTCTCCGAACAATGGATATGGTAATGGGGTGGCAATTTTAATTTTAAAGCGGGGTTTCAGGGCAATCGTACCCTGTTTATCTGCCGGTACCTTACTTGTACATGACGCAACGTGGTAACGAATTGCCCTAAACTATGAAATGCACGTCGGCTTTCGTTGAAGAGGTTCAGCTGTGAACTTGTGGACGGCTATTGGGAGAAAAAGAAACATTATAGAATTTCTCGTTTTAATATTTTAACAATGTATTATTATATTTATGAAGCTCTGTTTATAATTTTTTTTATAACGACGATTCGTTACCTTGGTCAAGCCACTTACGAATGAGTTCTATACTTTGAGACGAGGTTGAAAGAAAATGTATAGTTACTTCTACAAGTAGCAAGTTCGCCTTGACTAATTGATAAAAGGAAGATTTTCGCAATGACCTTAAGAATTAGATCAATATAGTAGTAGGTTCCTTCTACCCTCCGACTTATTTCTGCCGTCAATTACAAACTTAGTTGTCTTTCGGTTTAAAGGATAAAGAGCATCTTAAACTTTTTAAAGGATTCTGAACACTCTAACAAATCCTTTTTACTCTATGAAACCCTACATTCAAAGAATCAAAGATTTAACTATTTAACAGCCAACTAAAATATTTTTTTGTCAAACGTAACTGCTTCGCGGAACCCACTTTAGGAATCGCTGGTATAAAGAACCAGTATACATCACAGGTTGTAAACCTGCTTACTAATAATGCTTCTTCTTGCATCTTAGTCCTTAATGGCGATAACAGCACAAGTAATCTTCTTCGGTTGAAGTTGTTTCCAGTTGTTCCTGGACTACAAGTAGCCACTCATCCAATCCACGCAGGAAAACAAACATATTGTTGGATATAAAAAGAAATAATTATTTAAGTTGTATTATTTTATTTCATATAAATATTAATACTTACAAAGTATTCTAAGTAACTTAATCATAAAATATACTCATATATAAAGACGTGTCGTTGTATGTCGTTGTGCAGGATAATCTTCAAATCTACTGAACCGATTTGGTTCGGATTTCTTTAAGATATGTTTTTTATGACGCTGCAAAGGACTATAAACTCAATTTTTTTAGTTAATTAAAAAAAAAAAAATTGACCCGGGTAACACCGTGTACAATAGCTAGTTTCATATAATTCCCTAAAGTATTAGATACAAAATGTTTACAGCGTCTAATAACAAAGTTAACATTAATTAAAAGGTACGATCTTTCCTAAAAATGCTCAATTGTATAATATGACTAGGTATATTTATTTAGAGCAAATTCATTATCATTATTTATCCATAGATTATATTTTTGTACATGGTGGAGCCAAGCGGCGGCTATGGCTGCTACTCGAATTAGCCACGCAGAATACCGGCGTGAAGTAGAAACTGCTTGTGCTTCTGCGTTTCGATCGGTAGCCTTCGGTTACCTCAATAACCGAACGAAAAAAAAACGAGAAAGAGAGCTCAGGAGGATGGAGGTTCCCTCCATCATCCATTGCCATTTGGGGGACCAAATAACCTCAAAATTCAGCAACACACCTCCAGCTCCTCTGGTGTTGCAGACGTGGGCGAAGGTAATCACTTACCATCAGGTGAGCCAGATAATTTTTTTTTAAATTAGAATCTGTACGTTACCATAATTTAGTGAGTGGTAAGGACACATTTTTCAATATATAGGACTGATAGGATTCCTAGAATGGGATACTAGGTCGCCACAGCCTTGTTATAAGATATCCTCAGGGTTGCACCACGTGCAGATGAGATTGGCATTTGGAGTAAACTATATTTGTACATGTACATATGACGTAGCCCTGGCGTCGGCCAATCGTTAGGTTTCAAAAATTTGAGTAAACTAAATTCGATCACCGGTAGGAAGTGATCCTGAGTCTATGAGTAGCGTTGCAAGAACTGCAGGTGGAAGCGACTAATGGAGGCCATCATGTGCTGGAACTCCTCTCGCGAATGCAGGATGGTAGTCCTGAAGTGGAAGGTGCCCGGCCGCTGACCGAACCCGCTGCCCGGAACCACACACACTCCTGTAAACGTAATTAGAATTGATAATCATTATTGTCTCTTGTAGCAGTTTGAAAACATATTTTAATTGTTATATAAGTAACAGACCGGTTTCGCCTTACGACATATTTAGAGGAATGAGAACAGTTTTCATTTATAACATTGGACCTACATACGAACTAACAGTCTACTTGCCATTAGCTGCTGCAGCCCATGGTCACGCGTCAATAAATTCAATCGAGGAAGGTTACGAATGCGTACGTGCCAAATGCCACCACGTACACCTGTACGTGAGTGGCACCAGAGTCAAGCAGCGGCTTTTGATGCTGCTCGAATGGACCAGCTCGACCTGGGTAGTATCACGGCCTCGCAAAATACCGGCGTGAAATAAAAGCATCTTGTGTTTCTGTGTTGCGGTGGGTTCGGGTGGGTCACTAGGTGGGATTGGCATTAGGAGAAAGAGATGGTATATTATTCCTTATACTAAAACGAACGCGCCGAATCTAAATCACGCTGACTAGTGACGGAGAACCGCATCACTGGTGCGAGGAAACCGGCGCTGCGCTCGCCGAACCGCAAGCCCAGCGTGGTGTGGGCAAACCTTTCAAGATATATGTGCCGGGGTTTTGCAGACACTTCCTTGTACTTGGTCAGATAGCTTAATATCGACGTAGGTAGAAATCAATTGGCACTTACCCGTCTCCTCGAGTAGTCTCAGGCAGTAGAACTCGTCGGGAGCCAGACGCTGGTCAAGCGCCGCCCTCTGAGCCGTCTCTGGTATCTCCATCCGCGGGAAAGCGAACATTGACCCCTGAGACAAAACAACGTGTTTTATTGTTTCAATTTTAATATTAAAGTTGGCGTGTAATGGAAATAGAAATTGTGACCGGAAGATCGACCAACTTAGCGATTATGTCGGATCTAGAACCTGTGGGTTCGCCCGCGAGCCGCTCAATGTGTCATAAGTCGTGTCGTAACAATAGAATTTCTTGTGTTGCAACACGACATAGTTAATAGAGATTAATCTGTAAACAACATCTGTGACAGATCCTTTCAATCTTTAAAGCACGATGGAATGACAAACATACAAAACTTTCACATTTCACATCTGTACTCTTTATCTCTACTAATATATAAAAAAGTATATGTGTATCAATACTTCTATAACTGTATTTCGTTGTGCAGCTTCAAATCCACTGGACCTTATGATCAATTTTTTTTTAATTTTTAACCCGGGCGGTGCAACAGCCAGTAATGTTATAAAAAGTTCCATGAAATTAATTCAATGTAGATCATTTCTAACATATATTTATACAAATAATTTTATAGATTTTTACATAATTTTTGATATCTTCCCATTTATTTTTCTGCAACACACTTTTCGTCTCAATTTTCACAAGTTTTAGAAGGCTTTCTCCTGAGTCATCTCTTTTACGACATTTGATTTTATAGAACTATATTTTGAACTCAATCTCTAAAATAATGATGGTGCTAAAGTTTTCACAACTAAAAGAGTTCATCATAATTTCAGTATACCATAAGTCCCCTGCTGAACATAGACCTCCCCCTTCGTATCCACCGATGACTTCCCGGGACATCGTCCAGGTCGTCACTCCATCTTGTGGCGGGGTCGTGCCACAGTGCGTTTGCCTGTATGTGGTTGCCTAGAGCCTTTCCATCGCACCGGTTACTTCGGCGAGCTATGTGACCGCTCTATTGCAACTACAGCTTGCTGTGCTGCTTATTTCCGCTGTGTTGGTTAGCCTAGTTCTGCTGTGGATATCATTATTGTAGACTCTATCGCGCAGAGAAACACCGAGCATAACCCTTTCTATATAATATTACATAGCCCGCTGAACAACTTTGAGCTCCCTCATACCGCCTGCAGTGAAAGACCAAGTCTCTATAACTTACATCTATAGGATTGCACGAGTAGCCAGGTATGGAGTTGAATGTACGGTAAGCCGTGGCGGCGCGCTCGGCCAGCACGCGGTGAATGTCTTCCTTCTCCGACGAGAACTGTTCGTATGAAGACTCTCCTGGAGACGGCGGCCTTACCTGCAGTGAAGTTTCATTCGTTCTATTAAACATTCATAAGTGTTGCTCATTAAAGAAATAGTATTTAATTCTTGTTGTTTTCATTTAACAGACTTATAGTTACGCTATATTTACACTTTGTTCTTAGCCAAACGTCTGAGCCGTGGCCTTGGCCATGCAATGGAACGCCGTGTTGTTTTAGTCTATGCAAGGCCGACATAACCACTACTTGTCCACGTATGGGCGAAACGAACCCGTTCGGAGGATATCACCAATACAGCCTATCACAAATCTACGAGTACTGCTGGATTTGCCCGTACGAAGTTGCCACTCGAGAGTATCTGAACACTTTCACGAAGTGAACGAGGCACGTGAACTTACGACGCACGAGACGACGCACTGCCCGAGCACCGTGGGGCACTGCACGACCGCGCGCGCGGTGCGCAGCGCCGCCGCCACGCCGCGCTGCAGCCGCGCGAGCTCCACGAACCCGGCGCGCAGTCCGCACTCGGCCGCCCAGCCCTTCGAGCACGTCACGAAGCTCGCCAGCTCCATGCGGGAGTACGGCTCGCCCATTTCATGCATCACCTGTGTAACAGTACAATCTGTAAGCCTACTTTCGCATTTCATATGGATGGCGTATCGCTTAACTGCCCGCAGTTTGAGTAGAAAAGTTGTGAGACTTGAGTTTGTTATAATATTCGATAATATAAGAACTTTTTAGATTGGTTGCCAAAGTCTTCGCTGCCAGTCAGCACGCCTGCACTCTTATGCAGGTGTTACCTGCTCATGTAGTTTGTAAAAACTCATAGCAGCTTACAATCAAATATTTCAATTTAAACCATTATTCACAGTAATCCAATGATAATTTAAGTAGTAAAAATTTCTGAACGTGGTGCCACGGCTGTTGCTGGAATGGGCCGGCTCGACCGAGTTGGTACCACGCAGAATACCGGCGTGAAGTAGGGCCATCTTGTGCTGCTGTGTTTCCTTCGGTGAGTGAGATAACCGGTGGAAAAGGCCTATCCCTCCTCCCCGTCCCTCTCCTCATTCTCCCTCTCATCTCCTAAAGACCTTTAAAGGCCGGCAGCTCGTTTGCCGCCTTTCCATTCCAACAAATAAATATTTTTAACTACCTATAGACAACCAAAGCAGATTGTTTAATTCGCCATTGATAAAAGTTGGAAATAGGAGTGGCCCAAGAACTGAGACTTGAGGTACACCTGTTGTTGCCAAAAACATTTTGGCATAACTAGAACTGATCTTCGATTAAGAGACAACCTTGCACAAAATATAACGGCAAATATCAAAATCTAATATCCATTTACTGTATTTGATAATGCGTCAAAACCATGCGACTCTTCTCTTAAAAGTTTTATCTAATTTATCATAATCATTTTCGCGATAACAATTCAACGTTATATTTACTTTTTTAAATGAGTGGAACGGCTTGTAGATGATGTTCTCCTGGTAGACCTCATCGGCCAATATGAACAGATCGTGGTCATATGCAAACTTTATAATCTCCTCCACATTCTCTCGTGTAAGCACCTGCAACAAAACAAGAGACGCTTCGTATTATATTACCTACAAAATAAAAAAGAAAAGAAATTAAGTATAATGAAAAAAAAAAATGGATGGAACAAATTACGAAGTATAAAATAAATTGCCACATGGTGATGGATAGTTTACCACCTTATCTATAGGCATAGGGTTTCCATGAAATTGCCATAAAGGGTGGCATGTCAAGCATGAAAGTTTGCCTCCACTCGCACTAGAGATGTTACTAGTCTGCGGGATTTGGTTTTCATGCCTTTTTACTTGCATTCAGTTCTGTCATATGTCGTTTTCTCACCTGCCCAGTAGGATTCCCAGGGTTGATAACAACGAGCGCTCTCACGTGACTGTCCACGCTGGCCTGGAGCCAGCTGCGCTCTAGCTCGTTGATTTGCAGCGCCCAATTATGTTCCTCGTCCAAATAGTAGTTTGCCTGCCGCAATCCCAACTCCGACAAGGTCCCGGAGAAAAGTGGGTATTGGGGTATCGGTATCATCACGGCTGGAAACATTAATTACAGTGTCAATGTCAAAATATGTCTCGTAAGTTATTCATTAATTAAGACAGTGCGAAAGGAAGAGTTTTAAATGTACTATGACATATGTTTATCTTTAGCATGCAATGAAGAAGGTCACAAATGAGACCAGGAAATAAATAAACAATCCGATACATTTGAATATTGCGCCTAACTGTTTTCCAATATGATGTTTATCGAAAACCATTAGAACATAGACATGTTACGAGTGAGCAGTGGACTGCTGGTTTACTGATAATGGTATGTCATATTTCAATAAGCTGTTACCTGATGGTTTTCCATCCGTATCTTTAACAAACATAGTAAGAATTGCTTTGATGAGATCGGAGGCGCCAGAGCCGAGATAAATATCGTCGTAGGATGCCGGCACTGCATCGCGGGCTGTCAGGTACGCCGCAGCCTGCTGACGTACCAAAGTCAGACCTTCCGACGGGGAGTATGATCCCACTGAGCTTTTACTGAAAATGAAAAACCCTTGTCTTTAAATAGATAGACTAACATTAGCATAGAAATATTAATAATAAAATACCTTGTAATAAGTACAGTTGTATGTTATAGTTGTAATAGTGTACAAAATTATTAAATATTATGAGCGATATTTACTAAAATGTTTCTGTTATAAGTTTATCCCTGAGTATCCTTGGATGACTGGGAGAGAATATCTTTAGGCATTAAGTCCTCCATGTTTACCATTTTGTGAAGAATTTTATTTCGGCATCCAAACGTTGTTTCTAATAGTCTCAATCTCTCAACTGTGTTAAAGGCGTTACGTAACATCGGCTAGTTTCGACAACGCATATTACGATGATGATGTAAGCTGTACTAAACAGATCGCTCCCCGTTCGACCACGGAACAATAACATAATTAATACCAAGTTAAAATAAGAAATTAAAGGAATTCCGTTCAAGTTTAGCGAAGCTCGGCTGACTGAATATCAAATGAAAGCAATGCGCATAAATTATGAAGAGCGCGTGAATCAAAATTCGAGAGGTAAACTGGCGAGAATTAGCATAGCAACGCGGGCGGGTGCGTACCTACCTAATTGGATTGGGTTCTGTCTGTCGCACGGAGGACGTTAATGAATTCGGTGATTAGCGTCGTGTCACTCGCACACTTCAATTAATATGTGACATGTGTTTTGATATGCCGACTGATATAACTATATGTACGGTAGCAGTATGCAGTGTTGGGTTAGATTCGGAATTCAGATGGTTGTCTCAAGTCCGCAGCTCTACATAAGCCACCCCAATGATTGCCAGAAACCACCGGCTTAGCTACTGTTAAATTGACTTCACGCAACACTCTCCTGTTAACTCACGCCTGTCAAATGTATATAGGAGTGGGCGGAGGATACGGATATCCAGTTGGTGCAGTCATATAGCCATGCAGCCTTTGCAATTCACTTTTCTCCTCAATTTTCACGAGATTTTGAAGGCTTTCACCTTAGTCGTCTCTTCACACCCCCTTTCTCCACCCCCTCCCTGTTCCCCTCCCCTTCCCTCCCATCTCCCAAATACCCTTAAAGACCGGCAACGCACCTGCAGCTCCTCTGGTGTTGTAGATGTACGTGGGTGACGGTAATCACTTACCATCAGGTGAGCCGCTTGCTCGTTTGCCGCCTTTCACATAAAAAAGAAAAAGGTCCTACAAAGTAGACTTGTCCTCTACCAAGGAGTCGTCTGGGCAGGTACCACCCTCTTCTGGCACCAATCATCAATGCAACTACTGTTGTGTTCGGGTAGATAGGTAAAGAGCAGGGATTTCACCCCTTGGGGTTTCCCAGGGGACGATATAATCTGATTTTGGGGGTCGACGAGGTTTATAAATCGACCCCCATTAATTAACACACGTTGAAACTTTGAAGATGCTATATAAGTTGTGTTACGTGTACCAACTTGTTATAAGAATGACTAATATTTTAGTAGGAATTATCATTGTTGTACTTCAAAAAAATTTTTACGTAATATATATTAATAGTCATTAATTACAATTGATATTTACTGAACTTTATGTCTATTTATTTTGTTGAGTTTTGATGAAAAATGATGTCAAGTTTGCTCACTTAACCAACCACAAAGTTTTTAAATTGGTAAGTACTATGTATTTCGTATCGATAGGAAAAAAACTAGAGATAGGATTTTTAAAGTAATTTGGCTATGGGGGTCTGAGGTATCAGTTCATTTTGGAAAAGGGGTCTTTTGCCCAAAATGTTTTAGAAATCCCTAGTCTAGAGAGACAGTGGACTGTGGAGCATTCTATCTAAGTCCTCGGGAGAGACCGCGCATCCGTAACCTTCTGTCTCTTGTCTGCAGTAGACACTTACCATTAAGCGGTCTATTATCCTTGTCATCCCCCAATGCAATTATATGAAAAGAGGCGCGTCAATCTGAGCCTACTCACGTGCAATCGTTGAGGATTTCCCGGACACGATCCCTCACATCCTCTGGCACGTCGCTCGACGACACGAGTTGGGGACAGGCGGCCAGAGCTAGCACCTTATGCAAACAATATTATCCACATAAATAAAATAGAAATGTAAGTCTGTATTTCATTATAAAAAAAATCCGTTTGAAAAGAAAAAGTTACATAAACCCAGTCCGAAGAGAAGAGCAACGTCTCACCTCCCTCAACTCCATCAGTCGCTTGATAATGCCATGTTGCCACTGCATCCATTACCGTAATTGTTAAATATATCATGTTAACCTATGTTCAGCAGTGGACTTCTGAAAGGCCGAAATGATGATGATGTTGATGAACCAAAATGTTATACAAGGCTTATAATTTTTTACTATTTATATCCCAAAGAAGTGACACTTCTTCCGCGTGTACACATTTACTGATACACGCATAGATTTTTCGTTCTTTAATTATTTTGAATTTAACGTTCTCCATCAGCCTGTGAATAGTTCACAGCTGGAGAAAGGCCTCTCCCAATGGAAGGATATCTCATAATCGCCTCGATTGGCAGGTGGATTGGCGATCGCAGTACCAGGCACCTGCCCGTTATTGGCGTATATCTTCGAAATGGCATTTCTCGAGAGGGTTTATATCTGTCATCGGTCGGGTGCTACAACGATCTTCGAGAATGTTCCCTTAGTAGACATTTACGATATCCATTAGGCTTCTTTTTACCATCGTCACCGCGCGCTATCCCCCAACACACGTTTTTACAATAGTAGAACTCAATCCTGGGTCTAGCCAGGCTGTAAACTCACCTGCCTGATGAAGGTAATAGGCTTTTGTCCCAAGGCGTGACAATCGCCGATGTTGGCGCGGACCACTTTAGGGAATGGCTTAGGGACGCCCTGTAAAGCATACAGAAGGTATAAATGATTTATGTATGAAATTAATGAAATGAACATTTTTTATTCTTCGACGTAAGATAGATAATTTCGTTTGTCAAATCTTATTCTTTTTTTTACAATCTACCACCGTTTCGCAATGAAGCTCCAGTAACGGAGAATTCTTCTCCGTTAGCGAAGCACTGTATCACAGACTAAATAAACTCCGTAGGAATCCTCTTTTTTGATTTTGTTTTCAATAATTAAATTTAAAACGTGGACCGGATTGGTACCACGGCCTCCCAGAATACCGGCGTGAAGTAGAGACATCTTGTGCTTCTGCGTTTCGTTCGGTGAGTGAGGTAACGGAGGCCCACACCCCCTTCCCATCCCCCGCCTTATCCTTCCTCCCATCTCCCAAATACCCTTAAAGGCCGGCAACGCACATGCAGCACCTCTGGTGTTGCGGATGTACGTGGGCGACGGTAATCACTTACCATCAGGTGAACCGCTTGCACGTTTGCCGTCTAATAAAGAAAATAAAAAAAAATAAAAAAGAGCTGTGACCAACCTTTGCTATTGAAATTATTTGATTTTGTATGACAGCTCGTGTAAATAATTTTATAACTATAATGTCTTGTATTTACGCGAACACTACACACATTTGAAATGAAACTATTATTTACGGATTTTATCGCGTTTAAGTATGTTTTTATATTACCGACGTTTCGAGTGCTCTACAGCTGCTGATCCAGGCTAATACATAGTAGTTACATTACAGTTTCACTATTTTATTATACTCTGAATTGACAATAAGAGTCTGAGCTGATAACAGCAATTGCAACTTAAGGCCTTATACCACAAAATAAACAAATCGATAAAATAAGACTTAATTGGAAGAAGTACAATTATTAATGTCAAAGCAGAACAAAGGAATAGGCTCCATTTTGTTCAATAGATATACAATTAATGTAGAATAAACTTTCAACTAATCATTTAAAACAAATGTAATAATAATAAAAGAGAGTATATTATCATAATGTCAAATTAAGTTCAATTCTATGTAACGATTATGTCAATGGGCTTCTAAATATGTTTCTACTGTACTACCACTCTACATTTTCTTTTATATCGAGTGATAAATTAAATATTTAGACAGTGTTTCTGATTACTGTTTTAGTTAATTTATATATACTAAGATAGTGAAGAGAATGTGAGTTTGTACGTGTATATGTTTGGGTATATTTTATACACTTGTTCTTTTATGTTAGGGTGTAATATGTTGTTCTGTGGTGGAGATAAGGTTAATGTCAACAGCTACTAATTAAACCTCGCTCGTAAAAGTTCTTACATAATAATATATAAACATACTACACAATCACGCCTGACACCCGGGTAGGCTGAAGTCTTCGGTCATGGGTACTCTAAATTTGGCTCGTTTCAAACATATCGCCAATTTGGGCTTCCCTCAACGACTCTCCTGATCTCTCACTTCTGCAGCTTAAATTGCCTTCACCGCTCTTTTCTCATACACTCCTTCCAAATTCTTCCAGCTTATTTTTTGTGGGGAAGGGGCGAACGAGGATGCGGCATACCTGGTGGTTATTGATTACATCTACGACCAAGTACATCTGCAACACCAGAGGTGCTGTAGGTGCATTGCAAGTTTTAAGGATATTTATGTCGCGGCACTACTAACCCCGTTGAGTCAGCCCATTCGAGCAGCAGCAAAAGCCACTGCTTGGCTCTACCACGTATATTTGGTAGAGCCCTCGGTATTCAGAAGTTGTCGCCGTGCTCGCAGTCGGCCAGGAGGGCATCACCATCAGTCGAGACACCAGACCCAGTGAGGATGGAGAATTCATCAGAATATGTCGAATACAAATTCCACACACCGATGGATGGGGAACTGCTCCCCATCACCAAACCACTGAACGAGTTAAATGTTATGTCCACTGTTACACTTTATCACACACTTACCTTTTCCATCTCCCTTTCGATCTGTACAGCCCTCACCAAAATCGGACCGCGCACCGCATACTTCACGTTAAGTAGGTTTTGATTGATGTTATCCACGGTTAAGCACTTTTCCAATTTCATTTTAGCTACCACCGTACGGAGCAATGTTACGTGTAAATGCAGCCGACGCAAGAATGCGCCTAGAGCGTCCGCCCTATGCCTTATATTCGCGTTTACCCCTCGAACACGTCGCCTTATCGAGCATCGGTGAATCCCTGCCACGGTTGGAGCATCTCGTTCTTAAAGATTAACTTTTCCTTGATCGATTGTTGCATGCATGTCGCAAGACACTCCACGTTGCGGTTAAATGGCCGCTCAGTTAAGTCCCGCGCTCGAGTATCATTCATTATGTTATTTATTTAGGTCGGCTCGACCCGAGCTGGCGCCGCCGCCTCGTAGAATATCGGCGTGAAGTAGAGGCATCTTGTGCTTCTGCGTTTCGTTCGGTGATGCGTGGTAACCGGAGGCCCATTCCCCCTCCCCTTCCCCACCTCATCCTTCCTTGGGAGATGGGTCTCCCAAATAATTTCAAAAGCCGGCAACGCACCTGCAGCACCTCTGGTGTTGCAGATGTACGTGGGCGACGGTAATCACTTAACAGCAGGTGAACTGCTTGCTCGTTTGCCGCCTTTCCCATAAAAAAAAAGGAATGAGAAATGCTGATGTTGCATGTCTGAGAAATAATAAAAATATCATTTCGAGGATCTCATGCGTCATGGATGCCTTTACCCTACCCTACTACTATATAGGCACGAAAACCACAACCGTCCTTCGGGGGTAGTCGGGTAAAAAAAAGTTGTACGCAATTCTCTGCCATTTACGCGCTTATCCCTTATTTGATTAAAGTCGTGAATTTATGAAACGAATAAAGAATGTATTGTATTATTTTATAAATACTTTCAGAGATAAAGGAGGAAAATCTTGGTATCTTAACGTAAAGGAGGAAAAAGCTTCATTATATCTATCAATGACCATGCACATACAATATGAATTCTGTTCACATACACCATACAGTTCAGATTGACTTAACATTAATGTTATAGTTAATCGTTATTCAGCGCAATCACTTCCTTATCCGACAAACGAATACGGCGTTGTCTTTCAACATACACTGCGGTACTTTACTTAAAGCGTTTAGGTAATGTACCGTACCTTTTTTCTTTCGGTGAAATATATATAATGGTACAATGTTATCTCCCTACTCGGCTGAACCAAGTTAACCTTTTTGTTATCTCGTAATATCTAAAAACATTAAGGAGTTACTTGAAATCAAAATACTACGCGACTTACGCTGCCGACAGACACGCAGACAGACATCTCTGGGAATAGGGGGTTTTATTTTATATAATGCATTATTTTCCTTTATTATTCGAGCAATAACGGCATGTTTCCCGACGTTCAACAATTCCGCACATCTCCGCACAAAACGAGATTTATTACATTGTTTACGGTTCTGTTGCCAAGGGATGGGACGACGTGAAGCTGCCTTCGCGACAGCTTAGCAAGTCGATCCTCGTGGATAAACATTTTCCCGAATAATAAATGCAACTATTTTGACAAGGGGGCATTCTATGCCTATTATCGTGTCGTATGAATAATAGTCTTTTTTTTATGAGAAATGCAACAAACGAGCAAGCGGTTCATCTGATGGTAAGTAATTACCGTCGCCCATGTACATCTGCAACACCAGAGGAGCTGCAGGCGCGTTGCCGGTCTATAAGGGTATTTGGGAGATGGGAAGGAGGATGAGGAGGTAGATGGGAAGCGGGAGAAGGCCTCCGGTTACCTCACTCACCGAACGAAACGCAGAAGCACAAGATGCCTCTACTTCACGCCGGTATTCTGCGAGGCCGTGTTACCAATCCGGTCGAGCCGGCCCATTCGAGCAGCAGTAAAAGCCGCCACTTGGCTCTACCATATATAAAATGTCTGCTGTAGAAGTCACATAGTGAAGATCATCTAATACTATTATAATAAAAACATGCCTTTTTCATACGCATGATGAGTACATAACCAAGGTATACAGTTACTGCTCCGCTCCTATGGATCGCAGCGTGATGGTACATAGTGTATAACCTTCCACAATAAACGTGCTCTATATAACACAAAACTTATTGCTCAGTTCGCACCAGACCACCGGACTACCTGGGATCAGAGCGTTCTAAAAAAAACTCTTCAGCATTATAATATCATTAGCAGTAGTAATCAGCGATTTCCGAGTTAAAAAAAAGTATCAGGGAACAAAAAAAAAATTAGTACGACAGTATCCAAATCAAATTGGAATATCACTAGTTCAAATACCAAAATGAGACTACCACTGTAACTAGACCTCTGACTCTGACCACCCCACCATTGGGTGTAGACGGTCGCGACTACAGTATAGTGCGTAATGTGTTTTTATTTAATACACAACTGTAATTATATGTATGTGTAAGTGCCCGTCATATATTAGTATTCTGTTGTCGTATGTTATTTGAGTACATACCTAAACATAATATTTATTGTAAAGTTATCTTCCCTGCATTCTGCAACCTTTCTCTGCTCTACCTTTTATTTTATAGGAAAGGGAGCCAACGAGCAAGCGGCTCACCTGACGGTAAGTGGTTATCGACGCCCACGTACGTCTCTAACACATGGGGTGTAAAAGGTGTTAGCGGCTTTAAGGGATATTTGGGGAAAGGAGGTCGAGAGGGGGGAGTGGGCCTCCGGTATACCTCACTCGCCGAAGCACGAGATGCCTCTACTTTACGCCGGTAGTAGCGGCACTTCTGTGTCTCCGTGGTACTACCCCGGTCGAGCCGGCCTTTCGAGCAGCAGCAGAAGCCGCCGCTAGGCTTTATCGTGTTATAAAATTGTAGTCACGTCACTTAATGTTAGACTGGTAGAGAATGCCTCTGCATTAAGTCCGCTTCTTTGTTCTTTTATTAGTGCAAATAAATTAATTTATATATGTATCTGTATGACGTCACCTGTAAAGATAAAACTCTCTCAAAAACTTTAACGATACTCTTAATGGAAGTAGCAATGCTAATTAGTCTCCAACCCCGCAGGCGCGCCACACCCGCCCCGCTGATCGCTTACGAAACTTTTGTCGAATTAACATTTGCCAGATCCGCTCCGCAGAAAAGAATTTTAAGCAGTTACGGTTTTAGTTACGGTAGAGAACTGTCTGCTAATTTAAGATTCCCACTGCAGCGAGCTTACAGAGACCTCTTTTCATTCAATATGGGCCCCCGGGGGTACATTATTCTTCGCATTTTAAATATACCGAATGAAGTGAAAACATTTAATTGTATCGTGCGAAATAATTTTTTTTATCAATTCCACAATAACTTTCTTAACTACCTTCCTCACTACCATTAGCTAGTACATCAGCCTATTTTAGTCCACAGCTGGACATAGGCCTCTCCTATCATTAGTCGGCATACACTCGTTGGAAGGTTAGCCCATACTCACCACAACGGACACGCCGGAGTACTAAAAATGCAGCTCCACGCCACCAGTTTGTGGGATTTGGTTTCGGCTAATTCGAATGAATATCCCACCATCTTTCGGCCGCCAGAGTCTCATTTGTCTGCTGATAGGGAGCACTATGTGCAGGTGAGGTTGGCATTTGGAGAGTGAGAAGGTGTATTCTCCATTGTACTCCTTTCTTAAAGTTGAACATTTAAGAATTAATTCAGCAGCTCATGGCTGGTAAGTCATAATGTAATGTCAGCGATGTCTTCGTTGAAAAGATTTAATTTTACTACCAACCTTAACGCCCCCACGCGTGTTGCAATATAGCAAAAAATATTTATTTGTCAAATTACTACTTCTAGCGCCACGTCACGCTGCTCCAGTGCGAGTTGGCGACCACATTCTTCACATGTCCTCAATATTGTTAATTATTTCTCAGACATGCTGGTTTCCTTCACCGCCGTTTAAAACACCGGGCACCGTGTACGAGCACCGGGGATCGAACCCTGGTCACTCGCGTTCCATGGAACAAAAGCGAGCGCTCTGACCACTAGGGTACCACCGCTAGACATCACAAACAGCACATACACTTCTGATATAAACTATGTTATTAAATAAATTTTGTTTAATATACAAAATAAAACAGAGTATTTTATTTAACTGTCACGATAGTCAAGTGGTTAGTGGAGATGCCTTCGAGTTAGGAGACTTGAGTTGGATCTTCGATAACATTTGTACTAACACTGTCACGTTGTCACGAATAAGCTCTGACCACCCCTGTATTGAGCATGCAGTCGTGTGAGCTTATATATTTTTATTATATTAAATGTTTGTGTTAGAATTGAGAAACTCTTATTTTTGTGCGGTTGGTTAAAAGTATAATTATCCTTTAAAGACTAATGAAATTTAAAAAAATATATATACAACTTAACTATTTCATAAAACAATGTAGACGGGAGAACGTCTCTCAAGCTAGAAGTTTTTTCAGTCTCAAAATTCAAAATTCAATGCAAACAAGTCCACGGATGGTTACTTTAATATATTTGTGCTTTAAAACCGTTGTTGAATTGTTAAATTTCTGAGACTCGCACAAAGAGACTTCCTCGAGCAAAAAGCTTTGCTATTCAGTTTCCGAGATTAAATATCACTTTGAAATGCGATATTCGCGAAGTACAACAGTGTATTTCTTTCTGGATTTTCGGTACAGGTTCTACCAAATAGAATTCTTAATAATACACTAGGTCTATTCTTTGATATCTTTGGGTACTATTTTCGTTTATTAAAGAGATTTTAAGTTTTATCAGGTGAAGACAAAAGTAGATAATTTCCAGAAAGGTTTAGAAAAAATCTTATTATTCGCGTATTAATTACACATGCAGGTAATAGCTGCAATATAAAATTATATAACTAAATTCAATAGATAAGAAATAATGTCGAAATCGAAATTATAATCATATCATTTTTAGAGTTCGAACTTAAAGTCTTTTTCCATATTTTTTTTAGTTTCATGCGAGGAAAAGGTGCGGTCACCTCCCAGTCATCGGAGGTAGATAAGCTATTGGCTCGGTGGGCTCGACAGCTTCGGCGGAAGTGATTCCCGAGCAGGAGGCCCTCAAGTTAGGAATCCTTTCCCATTATTGGTTTTTATAGTGAAGTTCAATTTATCTTACCTATGAGACTTAACGTAAAATGCCTTTTTAGTTTTTTACACAAATTTATTAGAGACATTCAACATGGTTCATCGAATATTCATAGCAATTTGTTTTCGCTAATATTTTGATACAACTTGGTTCTTGGACGTCACTTTATTTTAGTTTTTATTGAGTTTACATTCGTTTTCAATAACACCGTTATCTTTCTTATTGATAATACGACGGTAATATAGATGGCGCTGTACTAACAAAAATAGAAAATCTCTTATATTTAGTATTTGTAGAACAAATTCATATTATAAAAGTCAAGTTTAATATCACATATTGGTAAGTTGCTGTGTACTTTTTTCATGCCGGATTTCTTGATATTATAGAAACCCCTGAGAAACTCGGGATTTGTTCTTTAATTATCGGAAGTTAATACTATTGACCAATAATTATAGAATGGAATTTTCTTAGCTTCACATCGACTTCACTTCAACACTTACTTTGCTAGCTCAAAACCATCAAAGGTTATAACTATTTTTGTTAAAGCTCATGTATGGACCGGACAGGGACCTGATGATTAATAAGGTGTAAACCTGCAAAACCCAAGAAGTTTCAAAAATAGTATTGCTCTGTTGAACTGCCACTAACTGAAGTGTTGATCTTTGAACTAAGAAGTATGTTGTACAATATGATAGTTGCACTTTAAGCTGGTTTCAGGTTTGCGTTAAACTGCTTTAAGTTTTTTTGAAAAATATTTATTAATATGCTCCACTAGATGTCGCTGTACGAAATTGCACCACGCTATGGTTATACTATTGTAGAAACGTTAGGGTGAATTCTATTCATATCAATCTTTGGAAACCTGCATGTTTTGAGAAAATTATATTTTTGGAGGGTCTAATATCAAGACCCGCATATAATACGTATTTAAATAGCTGATATTAATTCTAGAATGCTCGCTGATGTAATCTATTATTTTGTAGTACCGGTAGTGGAATACTACCTTCATCGACTACGTATTAATGAAAAACAATTAAAATCAAATAGCTCCGCATATCAAAGGAGGCATATCCTTCATTGAAGATGAAGATATACTACGTAAGAATACATCACCTGCAGCTCTAGCTACCCAAGGGCTCCGTCGATAAGGCTGAAAATTGTTCATGTTTTTTGAAAATACATTGCACACGAGTTTATCTAGTTAGGTGGGGCGTATCTAGTGTTGAGACAGCGATATATTGTTAATGTCATGCATTATGCATGTTGCAATTTGATAAATCTGTACTTATGAATGTGATCATAGAATATGGATTTATGACCGCGCTCTGCTCGTATATAAGTTTAACATTATTAAGTTAAAACACTAACTCGTTATACAGATAAACACTTATCCTTTTCCATAGCGCTATAACCTACATCTATTTTCAGAAATTTCGTTTATCTCTCATACCGTCCGTTCAGTCTTATATTGTTTGTCAAAGTCCAAAACAGGCTGTAGCACTTAACGTATAGGTCATAAGAAACGATGAAGATATTAAACGATAAGGAAGATCTTATCCAGACAACCGTTCCTACATTTAAACAAAATCGACACTTCCTAAAAATAAAATACATTACCATAAATATTTTAATTATTACATATTTTATCTTCTTCGGCGTCAATTATTATTAATTAGAAAAAAACATATATTTAACTATGATTTAACTAAACATTAGTTAGTTGGTGCCTATGGATTAATCGTCAACATAACAGTTGAAAACTGAAGTGAATCTCGTGAATTATGTTCACTTATCCCTCGGAGGACACAACACACAATAAATTCAATTATCAACCGGCCCCCGCGGTCCCGACGTTTTCATTAGGTTAGCTACGCGTGCTCATACGACTCCGGGGTCAGACAAGCATCGCCTGTTGTAATTAAATTTGTTACTCTAGCAAACTCTTGTAGTTACACTTCACCTGAATAAAATATCATATGTTACGATTACAGGAGTAAGGGACACGTTAATTTTAAGTAAAAGAATAACACTGAACGTTAGTTAGTTATAAATGAATACTGCATTGTGTTGTAGTAGAAAATAATTAAGATATATAGTAATATGAATTTGAGTATATTTGTGCTATTATTTTACTAGTATAAGGTGAATAATAAAGCGTTTAGTGAAGATATAAGCGGCTAAGACGATATAAATGTCGCAATGAATTGTACCCGCGTACAATATATAGCAACAAATATCAGCCGCACATGTTTGCTATTAAATTGCTTCAGGCGCATTATATTAGCAGTGTAAAATTGTTCTATGATTTAATTGATAATTATTTGGAATATGAAATGGTAAATTTCTTAGTATATTGGTTAAAACTATCGTTGTTTCATTTTGTTGAATCCACCACGACATAATATCTTGAAGAAGACTCTAATAAGCCACGATAGCCGAGCGGTTAGTGGATCTACCCCCGAATCATGAGACTGGAGTTCGTACCCCTAAGTGGAGGAGGGAGCGTACCCAGAATTTTTTCAAAACTTACATACTTTTGTATAGTTGGCTTGGACACTAAGCCGACACAGGCTCACCACCTGTCACGTTGCCCCAAATAAGCTCAGCAAGCACCTGTTTTTTAGGATATACGGTCGCGAGAGCTTATTTATTATTTATAAGGCTGTTATATTATATTAATTATATTATAATTAAGATGGAGGAGGCCTTTACCCAAACAGGGATCCATATTTCATAAAATAACACTAACATTAACATAAGTAATAGTTTTAATTATTAACATATATAAGTTAATAGTAACATTCATATTAAATATTCAAATTTTTTTTTTATGTTAAAACCTACTAACAAAAATTGTAATGCAAAACTAAAATGTAATGTGGAATAAATGGCTTTATTACTTATTTATTATTTTATATTATATTAATATCGAGTAGTGTATATTCTTTGTTTCCGTGGGACTAAGGGAAAATAATGCCTTGATAGCAAGTTTGAAATTCCGTAATGATTTCTTATTTACGCGAATACTACACATTTCAAATGAAACTCTTATCAACGGCGTTTTTGATGTTATACATATTTTGGCGCGTTCGGGAAAAGCGATGAGAGTGAGTTTTTACGATGCGCCAACAACTAAAATTAACAGGATGAAGTTGGTTTCTAAATGTCTCTTAAATTATCTTGGTAACTATTATGGAATGTATAGTCGCCATTGTAACTATATTCAAAGTGGTTATTCAAATATTTATGAACCTTTAACACACGTGTTTTACATCAGGGGAGATAAAAAAATATATTCATACATAAATTATTTGTGATTTAAAATTATACATGGTTGTGAATGATCATTTATTGTGAGTATTCGTGATGAAAGTGGTTTCTTATGTAATAAACTAAGGCACAGGTTTGCGCGTTCACCGCTAAAAAGAATCCCTTTTTTCGTTTTTCCTCTTTTTGAGAACCTTCCCCTTATTGGCTCAGCCAGTATCAGAATCCTTAGCGTTGACATATCGAGCGACGTTCAGTTCCGTGGTCACTTGGAGGGAAAGGCCAAATTGGCCTCCAAAAAGCTTGGTGTGCTCTGTAGAGCGGGACAGTATTTCATGCCGGTCCACCGTTTACAACTTTATAAGGCGCAAGTTCGGCCTCACATGGAATACTGTTCTCATCTCTAGGCAGGGGCACCCTAGTACCAACTCCTTCCATTTGACCGCATCCAACGTCGAGCGACTCGAATTGTCGGCGACCAAGCTCTCTCTGATCGGCTTGATCCTTTGGCCTTGCGAAGAGATGTTGCTCTTCTATGCCCATTTCTCTTTTTCCATTTTTTACAAAATTTTCCACGGGGAATGTTCTGAGGAACTGTTCGGATTGATCCCAGCTGCTGAGTTTCACCATCGTACATCGCGACAGAATTCGAAGTTCCATCGATACCACCTAGATGGTTGGCATTCCACCACAGTACGTTTTAATCGAAGTTTTCTGCCACGCACTTCGACTTTGTGGAATCAGTTTTCGCCTGCAGTATTTCCGAACAGTTACCTTCAAGAAAAGAGCTTATTCCTTCCTTAAAGGTCGGCAGCGCATCTGTAGCTCCTCTGGTGTTGTGGATGTTCGTGGGCGTCGGTGATCACTTACCATCAGGTGAGCCGCACGCTCGTTTGCCCCCATCTTCTATGTAAAAAAAATTTATTTAAGCGGGTTTAAAGATTTGAGGTTAACTGTCGGTACGTATTCTTTTTATTTGTTTAGTTAAGCTAAAGAAGTATAACTTCTTACGTGCGTACATAAGTACACACACACGATTACGGTATTTCGGTATTTATAATAACCGGGTTAACGTTAGATTAGGACGTCAAACACCTCAGCCCCCCAGTGACCAAGTGTAAAGCACCCGAAACGAGATGAAGTCTGTAAATTTTTTTTATGTGTAAGGGGGCATATTAGCAAGCGGCTCACCTGGTTAGTGATTACCGACACCCACGTACATCTGCACCACCAAAGGAGCTGCAGGTGCGTTGCTGATCTTTAAGGTTATTTGGGGAGGGTGGAGTGGGCCTCCGGTTACCTCACTCACCGAACGAACGGTGTTCAGTACTACGCGGGACGCGGCAGCAGCTGGGACCGCCGCTTGGTTCTGTCACGTGTTTTTATTAATGCTCTTCCTGAGTTACGTAACGTTCACAGTCATCATGTTTCCCGCCTGAACGTTAAGTAATCTTCTTTTTGGAACGCTCGAGCTCGTGCGAATTCGCCGAGGCTCATAAATCATAAATTATGTAAAGTACGAGAATGATTTCGAAGAGCTCTTTGCGTATACATTCATAATGAAGTCGTTGATATTGAGATTTGAACACATTAAAAGCGATTTTATATACTTGTGATATTTTATATATTTAAAAATGAGTTAGAGTAAAATAATTTTTTTTAATGAGAAAGGCGACACATGATCAAGCGGTTCACCGGATGGTAAGTGATTACCGTCGCCCACGTACATCTGCAACACCAGAGGTGCTGTAGGTACGTTGCCGGCCTTTAAGGTTATTTGGGAGATGGGAGGGAGGTTCAGGAAGGGGATGGGGAGGAGGAAGGGGCCTCCGGTTACCTTACTCACCGAACGAAATCCAGAAGCACAAGATGCCTCTACTTCACACAGGTATTCTGCAAAGCCGTGGCACCTACCCGATCGAACCGACCTATTCTAGCAGCAGCAAAAGCCGCTGCCTGTTGTGCAGTGCTTAGGCATTCTCATTAGTTAAAATCATCATATTAATAATTTAACCTGACGTCAGAGGCTGAGTCTAGTCTAGTGGTCAGGGCGGTCATTTTAGTTTCACAGAGCGCGGGTGACCTGGGTTCGATCCCCGGTGCTGGCACCAATAGAACTGTCAATGGCAATTTTATGTGCTGTATTTACCAAGTGCTCGGCGGTGAAGGAAAACATTCCGAGAAAATCTGCATGTCCGAGAACTAACAAAAAGATTACAAGGACATGTGTGTTGGTAATTTCAGCACTTAAAATTTAATGCCACTATTCGAGCACCACCACCAATAACCTAATGGTTTAACATAATGATTCCTTATGTTTATGCGAACACTAAACATTTGTAATGGAACGGATTACGGATGTTATCTGTTCTTTCGTTTTAAATGTTCATATAGAAATTTGCGCCCATTCATGTTATCCTGTTCAGTTCTAAGTCAGCAATCATAGATCCGCAGCATAGTGGATACATCAAATGACATCTGCCATAATTTAGTCACGTATTGCAGTAAACAGAGGATAAAGTTTGAACGTGATCCGCACAGGGATAAACGGCGAGAAATAACGTCCCAAGTTTGACGGCGTAATTATAGTTTAGAGACTTACTCGCTGCCTTACGGGGAAAAGTTAATAATCCGCTATCATGCCGGACACGTTTTCTTAGGCATTTTGATTAATTTCAGAACACTAAATGCAATTAAAAATTAGGTTAAATAAAGAAAAAAAATTTATTGACAATTCGGAATAAATGAAGATGTGTTCAGGGACGAATTCACATCTACAACTTTCTAACACAGGCGTTATTAGAGTGTGCGTGCACACACATACACAGACACACATGTTGTCTTGACCTTCCCGTATCCGTGACCCACGGGTTAAGTTTTGTAACCGTAAATCATTACGGGATAGTTTTATTTATTGTCACAACACAACTCAAATTTTTTAACTGTTTGTAGGCACCAAATATAAATTACATAACAAATTTTTAGTTTGTATTGTTTTGTTTAAATAAATATTAGTTAACTAGACCACCGACGCCCGGATCAAATACCACTTCCGACCGTCCGCTGCCCGTGTTTGAAGTCGTCGAGGCGCTGACGATGAAATCCTGGGAGGTCGTCGCTCTTGCCGAGTTCAATAAACTATTAGTCATGACGAAGAGCGCTTGTTTTTTTTTATTGTTGCTATCCAATTTGTTAGAAGAGGGGATTTTTTTTTATTTCTTTTGTAATAATTTTTTTGCTTAATGCTTCTCTATATAATTCACACTGTATGACAATTATTTTCGTTTTGTTATTGGATAAAGAAGCAGTTTAGAGTCTAGCCATATTCCGCAAATATAGCATTGTCGTAAAGATTCTCAAGTCGTGTGTTTGTGGCATTACGTTTATCCCATATGCTATGCTATTGCAGGTGTGAAAGTGAACGTTATATCGATGTTAAGATTTCTTGTATTTACCCAAATCCTACTAAATTACTAATATCTAATATTTCGGAAATAGTAAATTAAAAATAAAACGCCATAAAATTCGTAAATAAAGGTTCATTTCCGATATAATATGCGATTGCATTCTCTTTTGTGGGATAACTCTGCTAAATATCAGCGTGAGCCAAGACCTCAAAGTCTATAGAAGACGATACAAACAGAAGCATGGTTGTCTGGATCTTCAGGAAAGGGGAATAGCAACTTTCAGGAAACAACGTCACATCTTCTCGTCGAGTATACCACAAAACCTCAAGACCAAAGTGTAAAACCAGTTTGTGTTGCCAGAAATTACTTACGGAACCGAGACGTGGTATTTCGTTGCACATCGAGCTATGGAAAAGCTGCTTAGTGTTTCTCTGCGCGATAGAATCTGCACCAACGATTTCCACAACAGAACTAGGATAACCAACACAGTCCTAAGGGTGAGCAAGCTGAAGTGGAAATGGGCAGGCCATATGGCACTACGACATGGCGTGGCGACCTCGTACAGGCGAACACAGTGTAAAAATACCTCTCACAAGAGAGAGTGACAACCTGTATACAATGATACGAGAAGTTATCAGGACTTATAACAGGCACAAATGATGACGATGAAAAACCCACTGCTGGACGTAAAAGCGCCAACGAAAGACATGCCTTACATCTAAGATTTGCCCATACGCAGCACGCTGGACAGTTCCTCATCAGGAGCCTGTGGTGTTTGGATTCGGTTTGTTTGGATGGATTTATCGCTACCACTCGGATGCCAGAGCCTCGTCAGCAAGGGGTACAGTTTGCCAAGAATATGGTACTCGAATATTCCCACTTACACGTTAAGCCTGCGCATAGTTCAGATAAATGAACCCACATCCATCATCCTACATCACGCGTGACGTGGGAATGAAAAGATTTCATCAATTTAAATTCGTCTTGAAGGATTGCTTCCGGAGCGAGCTGAATATTTTACACGATAAATCACAGTGTACGTAGAAGGATCGTCTGTGTTCGTTATTTCCTCAAATAATATTCGTATATCACATAAGATTTTATTGTTGATTTTTTTAAAATCATAATTGTAATATATGTATCGCGATGGTATTTTGGCTATCTTATTCACTTTAATTTCATAATATGTGAGTAACCTGGGTTCAGATCCCACTGTGGGAGCCACTTAAATTGTTAACTTTAACAACCGCCTATAGTGAGTCCACTGCAGGACATAGGCCTCTCTTATAAGAAGGAGGATTTGCCAAAATCATCTCGCTCGGCAAGCGAATTGTCGATCGCAGTAACAGACACCTCGCATCTGTCGGTAGCGATTGTGATTTATTCTTAATATTTTTTTTACCACTCTTGTAGAGAGAGAGAGAGAGAAACTCTCTCTAGTTTAGAGGAATAAAAAAAAATGTGAATTTGTTCTCATCAATTCACTTTTCCGTATTCCGAGTAAAGACTCGTGCAGCGCTTGCGAATAAATTGCCTTTAAGGATATTTGGGGAGAGGGAGGCAGAGAGAGAGAGGGGGGAGTGGACCTCCGGTTATCTCACACACCGAACGAAACGCAGAAGTACAAGATGCTTAATCTGCAACACCGGAGGAGCCGCGGGGGCGTTACCAAAGCTCAAGATAGCTTCTACATAAAGCTAGCATCCACTTCTCGCTGGTATTCCACGAGATCGTGGAATTAGAATACGGAATATTTAAAATGAAAGCTAAGGAACATATCCTTAACAAAATGGTAGAATCATCTCAGTAATAGTCTATTTTTATATATATGTAATATTTAAGTTATTAATATATTTAAATAAATATAAATGTATGTCTGTACGTGTGTATGTATTATATATGTATTTATTATTGTATGCATATTGCAATATTGTGTCTATATATAGATTAACATTTATTATAATTTTTTTCCTCTCTTTAGTTCTCTCTATTCTATCACCTACACCTACTTCATTTCATCTCTGCATCGTCCAAAGGTTGACTGGTAGAGATTGCTTCTGACATTAAGTCCGCCTATATACATTCTCATTTATATGAAGTTAAATAAATAAATAAATAAATCGTGGCCAGTGCCGACCCGTCCGCCTCTACCACATCCCTTCGTTAACGCGTTCAAACACTTCAGCTTCGGTACTGTTAGCATGCACGAAAACAATAATAAACTGACATAGAACGTGCATATTTATTAATAGGCCTTTACGAGTGTTTAACAATACAAAGCTATTTACATTACAAACGGAACTTCATAACATGCAGTGAACGAAAATTGGCATTTCGCCATACCAGTTGTTGGAGATTGGGCCGCGCCCCGCACTCCCCACCCCGCACCCCGCTATTGACATCCGTTAATTGCACGCGCTACATTTGAGCTGCACTATGACTGGCTGATATAATCTGTCGATCTACTGTACTGTTTGATTTCACGGCCGCGAATTTAATAAAGCTATGTATAAAATATCGTCGATTTACCCAGGCATGCCTGATACGGCCTAACACCCGCAACGATGGGGTAAAAGATTGTGAATTTCTATCTGACCATGATATGTCCGTCATGAGAATTTATGTTAGTCGTCTCTTACGATCCCACGGAAATAAAGAGAATGGCAGATTCTTGTATCGCTCAGCATGGAAATAGTCCAACGCTGGACATATGGGAGAGATCCTATAAGAAAGATTTGCCATAATTGATTTGCCTCGGGCAAAATGATTGGCGATTGCCCCAGACACATCGCACCTTAGATGCTGCACGCCTTTCTGGCTGCTTTATATAAGTTTTGGTATTTTCCGAGATGGTTATCCTTCCACCTGTCGGTAGCCGAGGCTTTTACCTTAGTCGCCACTTACAACAGCAAAGAGGAAGAAAGGAATGGCAGATTCTAACGCCGATATCTGAAGTAGTACTAGCCTAATAAACAAAATAAAACGCATGCGCTGTTCGTCATGGCCGAATGGTGATCTAGCTATTAGCAAGTTCATTGATGACACGTCGGCTACTTTAAGCGCAGGTCGTTTTTTTATTTTTTGTAGTAAAGTGGGGCAAACGAGCAAGCGCCTCACCTGAGGGGAAGTGATCACCAGAGGGGTTGTTGGGGGAGTGTGTGTGGGCCTCCGGTATCTCTCTCACCGAACGAAACGCAGAAGTACAAGATGCCTCTACTGGTATTCTGCGAGGTCGTGGTACTGCTCCGATCGAGCCGGTCGATTCGATGAGCAGCAAAAGCCGTGGTTTGGCTTTACCACTCACATCAGTCGCTCGATAAGGTCTTTTGGGTATCGGGTTGATCTAGTTAGCTGATTAGGGCAAATATATCTCTTTAATCAAAATAACTATACTGTTGGTATTTGTGTATGTCTTAGAAATGGCCCCTAAAACATGAGGTTAAATTTAATGTCGCAACGTCGCATCCAGTCTGTACGTAGAACATACAATATTAACTATTAACATATGCCCGAGTATGTAAAGAAATATGCTAAATGAACAAACGCACAAGTGCTTTTCTTATCTGTAAATACATTCCGAAGATTGTTGTATTGCTGTTCCGGAAACATCATATTAAGTCACGACTTGGCTCCGCTCCCTAAGAACACGTACCCGCCAATACGCAGGAGTAGTCCTGCGTTTCCGTCGGTGTAATTTATTCGTCGCGTTCCCTGGCCACTGCCTAGCGTTTGCGCGTTCTTTTTATATCTTTGTTACGACTGTTTAGACACTAATGTGACGTCACTCCATTTGGTGTGGGATCGTCCTACACTGCGTTTGCTTGTACTAGGTGGTCATTCGAGAATGTTTATTCCCCAACGGTGGTCAGTTCTGCGCGCTATGATCCTAGGGCTATGTTGATTATCCTAGTTATGGATGCAGATTCTCAGAGCCGTTACATAGCCGTTGAGCAACTAAAGGTTAAAGACCATGTCTCTATCTCGGTTTTGTAAGATATCTCTGACTACATATACTGGTCGTATATATTTTTTTATTTGGGACAGGTGGCAAACCAGCAAGCGGCTCACCTGATGGTAAGTGACTAGCGTCGCCCACGTACATCTGCTACACTAGAGGAGCTCCAGGCGCCGACCTTTGAGGATATTTGGGGGACGGGAGGATGAGGTTCATTAAATCAAAGACCACCACTACTGCCGTCGAGTTAACAATACTGACTGCATAGTTAAAAATAGCTGGTTATCCAGTTATCTGATTAACCGAGCTCGGGCTTCTGTGCTTCATAAACCAGCGTTATCTCGAACAACAACTTTAAGTAGGTCAGCATATGAAGAGGAGTTGTTTGTTATAGACTATACAAATAAGATAAGATCAGCGTCGAAAATGATTATTGTTACAAGAAACTAGTTATTTTCTTTATGCGAAGGAAATAATATTTTCTGTGAAATATTGTGTTTTTGTCAAGAGCACTGCTATATGTACTTTATCTCGATCTCTATAAATTTTAAGACACATTCGCACTTATTAGAGAACTTCGTCTTAACACAAAAGTTAAGTCATTTCCCAATTTGATATATCTACTTATATCAACTTCAAGCTTGCTTATTTTCGAGTACCTTAATTTAATGTTTATGAGAATGTTTTAAAGTGAAAAAATGATTAAATATCTCAGTCTGTCAACAAAACAAACAAGTTCATTACTGACCACAGGCCTCCTCAATCCCCCCCCCCCCCTCCATCCCCCACCGGCATCTTAAGCATATGGCAAAGCTCGCTCACCAAGCGTAGCAACTGGCGAAGCACGGACATCGGTCCTTATTTTTGAACTTATACTTCTTTTGGCGCGTTGGGGAAAAATGATGATAAGTGCCCACGGCTGGGCAAAGGCCTCCTTCTCAAATACGAGTATCAGACATGCCCGTTTCCTCACGATGTTTTCCTTCACCGCTGAGCACGTGGTAAATACACACTTAAAGTCGCTATTAACAATTTAAGTGGTGCCGGCACCGGGGGTTCGAACCCAGGTCACACGCGCTCTATGAAACTAAAGTGAGCGTCCTGACCACTAGGCTACCACCAGGCTCTCGGCTAGAAAAATGTAATCATATATATATATATATATATATATATACATGTGCATTTGTGTGTAATATTAAATTATATATGGTGGTGAATGATAATTTATTTTTTACTAACCACAGGCCATCTACCACCATTTCGAAATATCCTCTGACGGAGAAGAAACAGGCGAAAGAAACTCCGTAGGTTACTTTGATTATATTTTTTTCAATAATTATAAATTATAATGTACATCATAGAATAAAATGTATGCTCCCATAGGCAACCGAAAGCGTGACACAAGAATATAGAATAGGAGTATCGCACCCCTGCTCTGCTTACCACGTCCGCCACCATAGACAAACCTGTGGCTGGTCACTGTACCCACGCTCAACAGCCGCAGTTTCTATGGTGTTCCTGGTGACTATTACAGCATAGTTTCATAACATTCCTTAGTTAACTAATAAGAGGGTTAACGAGAGCCGACCTCGATGTGTTCGACGATGATGGACTCCTGGACGATTCCATCCGTGGCGAAAACTTACCCGTCTCTATTGACAATGATTGTGGATAACGATTGAACAATTATATAATTCGTATTTCTTTAGACTCTTCTAAATTATACAGCGAGTGGACGGCAGACTCGTTCTGTGCCGAGGAGTCATCTGGGTAGGTACCACACTCTTACCCATTTCTGTCGCCGAATAACAATGTAATTACTCTACGTGTTCCAGCTTGAAAGGTAAAGAGAGTCCATCTTACCTCGTAGTACCCACGGATGACAACGCTGTGACAAATCTGTTACCGTTTTGGAAGTTGATCGCAGCACACGTTTGCATGGACATTGGCTGCAGTAGACACTTACCATCAGGTGAACCCTTAGTTCGTATATCACCCAAATACAAAATGTAATAAAAATCAAATGTAAGTTAGTAGAAATGAAAATGTTTATTTTTTTTTTGGAATAAGAGGAGCAGCAATCCCTGGAGCCCTCCTCGGGTGTCTCCTTGCTAGGTGGCAGGCTCCTTTTGTATCCATGAGCCGTCTGGGTGCACTGTAAGCTCGGTGGTCACCAATAAGCGCCAATAGCCTAATGGGTTAGGGTGCGTATTGCGAAACATGACGCCGTATGTTCGAGCCCACCATTCGACTATTGTCGTGAACCACTTCAGATACAAGCTGTAATGCTTAGTTGGAGGGTTAACAGGAATACTAGTACTTAAGTTACTTAAATAGCATTGCTAGAATTCTTTTTTTTTTTTAAACCACGAAGGAATATTTACGACTTTGTATGCATGTATGTAAATGTATATATATATATATATTTATATATTTAAATATATCTATGTATATTATTTAATTATATGTAATCTTATGTATTTAATTGTATACATATTATTTATTAGAAATGTACGCGCTAAGTTTGCCATTTCAATTAAATTTCCTGTTAGGGTTTGCTGGAAGAAATTTCAATGTATGGAATAAGTAGTACCCTTGTACTAATACTATGTTTTAATGTTTTCATGCCTTTTTGTGTGTACATAAATAAATAAATAAAAAAAAAGAAAATTCCTTCGTAATAAACAATCATCTACTCGTCTGTCACGTTGTCCCTGATAAGCTGTCAAATGTTTGAACCTCCGTCTAGCGCTGTACGGTCGTGAAAGCCATTCTTTTTAATACATTTTTATTTTACTATAAAAAAAAAAGTGGACCCTCAAAATCGCTCGTTACAACTTTGTTCTGTTTTATTGCACCCTCCGAGCGCGACCGTTACAATAAATATGGCTATTTTATAGCATTCCCATTGTCTGTTTTATGGCGAGACTTAAACATAATACGTAATTATTTAGTTCCATAAAAAATACGACATAATGTTATCTATAGGTGACATAAAGCAGTTGGTGGATCGATATAACGACTGAAGAGGAAAAGAAATGCTTTTTTCGTGACACGTTATACGATAAATGCCTGAATGATCTTGTCACGCGGTAGAGCCAAGCGACGGAACACCGGTGTGAAGTAAAGGCATCTTGTGCTTCTGCGGTAACTGAAGGTTCTCTTCCGAGGGCTAACTACCCTACCTCTCTTCCCATCATACTTCCCATTCTCCAAATATCTATAAAGTCCGGCAACGCACCTGCAGCTCCTCTGGCTTTGCATATCTACGTGAGTGACGATATTCACTTAGCGTCAGGTGAGCGTCTTGCACGTTTGGCCCCTTTTCCCTTAAAAAAAAAAAGAACTAAGCCAGTATAATCGCGAGACACGAGGCAATACATATTAGTCCTCACGGCTGACAACGCACCGGTAACAGTTTTCAATCGGAGTTGTCTGCACGTGTCACCACTCACCTCTCCTCGATTGTCAACTAAATCCAATAAATAAATAAAAAAAAACAGTAATATTTCTTATCGAGTTCGTTGTTCGTTCGTCGTTGCAAAAGTGACATGAGAAACTTAAACAGCAGCGACAGGTGGCGCAGCGAGCGCCGGCAGGACTGTGCCCCGGCGCCCGCTCACCGGGGAATGTAATCGCTGCACTTTTAAATGCAGAACGAAAATCGTTGCATTGTTTGTTTCCCCCGTGCTCGCGCTTCGTCCATGTTTTCTTTTATTTACATGTGCCCAGATCCTATTACACGTTCGACACTATTTGAAGGAAGGAATGAAACAGCTATTCGGTATAGTTATATGTATTCTTAACGAAATCCTATAGTACATGAATGAGTATGTATGCATATATTCACGCCTTGTTTCCAACGGGGTAGATAGAGACAATCTTCTTCCACTTGCTACGGTCCTGACATACGTCATTCTCTCCACATGTCCAAACCAGCTCAGCATCCCTTTCTCAATTGTGTCGTGTCACTACATCGTTTCCCTTCCCTGCCGCGCACGTAGTAATTTCAGCTCTGGAAATTCCTATTAACAATTTTAGAGGTGCCGGCACCGAGAACCCAGGTCACTTGTTCTCTATGAAATGCTTCTCGAATGCCTTAACCACAAGGCTAACACGGCTATGCAATATTGCCAATTTCCCGGAATTTCTTTTCCAATAAATAAATAATTTCACTACCGTGTTAAAGCCTTGAATTCTTATAGTAATCTTAAAATTTAATAAGACGAGGTACGTATGTAAGACTGAAGACCGGCGGACTTAAGAGAATTTAAATTTAATTTACATTCGGAATCGTATACTTGTCTCACTTTGTGTTAGTATTTAAAAAAAAATATATCTTTTTAACTAAAGGCTTAGGAGGGAATATTTTACCAGGTGGTGGTGGGGTTCCTTCTCTGTCTAGGAGTCGTCTGGGTAAGTAGCATACGGGATGGATAAATGCTGTGTTATTTGTCACATCCAAGAAATGGTTTCGTCCAAGATTAATTAAACCTGTGTTATTTACACGGTACAATTTGTTTCTTGTAGTCTCTTAGATCACCCCGCGGGAATGAAGTGGTTGGCAGATGCCTACAGCGGCACCACGCGGTTAGGAACTGTAAATTCTCAAATCAATTATATCCATCAACGAAAATGTTAAAGAAACTAATCTTCGACACACTTGTGAAGAAGGATGTCTTATCGACGTTCTATAAATAACGATGACGTAATTGTATTTCCGTTTCGATGTCTGCGTCAATAGCAGCGCTACCGGTTCCTACGTCGGCGGAGCGAGTCACGAGCGAGCGAATAAATCACACGGCACGGATCGTGTGCTGCGTAGGAACTGACAATCGAGATTTGTCCTGAAATTGTGTGGGAGCGTCGTGATATTCTATTTGTGAGGAAAGCACTTGTAGATGGCATTTACTTGGCGATCTTTTTCCATCGCCACATGTTGAAAAACACACTTGGATAAATGTTATAAGTGAGAAACTTATCAGCCTATTAAAGACGCGCAGAAATGTTAGAACATTTTGCACCCTTTTCACATTTCTAAACGATCCATGTGTTCCTGAGTACTTGAAATTTAAGTTTCAATACCTGGGTGAATCTCATAACTGTTCTCTCCGCTCTTCGGGCAGTCTCAAGTTGCTGACGCCTTTACATCGTACTGGTAACTTATCTAAGTCATTCGCTTTCACGGGAATAAGGCTGTGGAACAAATCCCAATTAAAAAAGCTCCTAATAAGTTTGCCTTTAAAAAGAAAATCCGAAAACACTACAAAGATGATGCAAGTCTGTACTAGTGCTGCTGATAGTCATTGTATCGTTTAAGTTGTTTATCCTGACATACATATTTGTTTGTATTTTAGTATTAAAATTCATGATTCTATGTCTGTGTAAGTATATATTTTGATATTTATATCTTTTTACTTGTTTTATTCTGTTAGCTGTATCGCCTCTATTATGTGTTTATCTCAGCTTAGCCTAATGGTTGACTGGGAGAGAAAGTCTTTAGGCATTAAGTCCGCCATGTGTACTACTTTGTGCATAAAGTTTAAAAAAATAAGGCCTTTCCAAAAGGTTTGCACACTCTTTCTGTTCCCCATCACTAGCTTCAACTAATACGGACGGATTTTTAAGCACAATTCGGTCACTAAAGCCTAGTTTGTTAGCTGGCAGGGTACATCACTTGAGGGGATATTCTCCAATTACACCCCCAATACAAACGTTACTGATGCTTTTCAACTATCATTTTATACGTGGTAGAGCCAAGCAGCGACTTTAGCTGCTGCTCGAATGGGCCGGTTCGACCGGAGTTGTACTACGACCTCGCAGAATACCGGCGTGATGTAGAGGCATCTTGTGCTTCTGGGTCCGGTGAGTGAGGCAACGGGAGGCCCAGCCCCTCCTCCCCAAACCCTCTCCCTATTCCTCTTAAATATACTTTAAGGCGGCAACGCACCTGTAGCTCCTCTGGTGTTGCAAATATACTTGGGGTAGTCACGTATCATCAGATGACCGTCTTGCTCGTTTGCCCGCTTACCCATTAAAAATCATTACTGTACGCTACCCATAAGAAATCATTACTGTACGCTACAGCGGTCCTCCTATATTCCCGAATTTCGATCGTCTTTTTGTTTTTGATTATTCCAGAATTTCCCATAACACTATTTATATTTATTCAAGAAAATTGGCTTCTATTTCAACCAGTAACCAGTTAGTTACCCTTATTTACATACCAAAGAGTTTCGTTAACGTCGACTGGTAATTAATAAAACATTATTTGTTTTGACTTGTCATTTACGTCGTCGACAAGACGTAGACGTTTAAATATAGATGTTGCATAGTGTGTTTCTCAGTGACGTTGTATGATTAACGCAATGCTGTTTTTAGTCAGAAAAGGTATATTTCCACTCTATTTAAATGTTTTAACATAATTAATTTCAAATAAACCAGTTTCTGCAAAGAAAAATTTTCTCATTCATTTTTTGAATCAATGAGAATTAAAATGGAAATAAGAACCCACTTCGGGTAAATTTTGAAATCAGAGAACCCTTTCAGAAAGATTGATGCTCCTTTTGTGAGAAAAATCATGAAAGATTCATTTCAATGTTTCAAGGTGAATTTATCTGAGCATTTTCACCCTTTATAAATATTACATGAAAGACGATGTATCTATATTATATGAGCTTTTGATAAAATAATATGTGTACGATGTCTTAGCAGGTAACCAAGTAATTAGTTGGACATTTAAAAAAATTGTACAAATTGTTGTTCTGACAAAAGTGATGAGGAACACTATCGGCAGTTGTCAACTGAGCAGGAGATATTATAGTGCCTTATCTTCCCGTGTCCGAGGTAACGCTTATGCGAAAGTTTTGAGAGCAGTGGGACGCTCATACACTTAGCTTAACAGCCCGTAAATAGTCCACTGCAGGACATGGACCTCTGCCATAAGGAGGATTTGTCATAATCACCACGCTCGACAAGCGGATTGAAGCACCAGACACCTCGCACCTTGGACGCTGCTGCCCGTCATGGTTCTGCTTAATGGTGCCCTGGTATTTGTCGAGATGGATGTCCCGCCATCTATCGGTAGGCATTGCGATTTTCTGAGCTTTTCCCCTTTTCTTTTATAGAAGAAGGGGCTAACGAGCATGCGGCTCATCTCATGGTAAGTGATCACCGACGCCCACGAATATCCGCAACACCAGAGGAGCTACAGATGCGCCTTTAAGGAAGGAATAAGCTCTTTTCTTGAAGGTCCCTAAGTCGTAACTGTTCGGAAATACTGCTGGCGACAGCTGATTCCACAAAGTCGAAGTGCGTGGCAGAAAACTTCGATTAAAACGCACTGTGGTGGAATGCCAACCATCTAGGTGGTATCGATGGAACTTCGAATTTTGTCGCGATGTACGATGGTGAAACTCAGCAGCTCGGATCAATCCGAACAGTTCCTAAGAACATTCCCCGTGGAAAATTTTGTAAATAATGCAAAGAGAAGCAACATCTTTTCGCAAGACCAAAGGATCAAGCCAATCAGCGAGAGCTTGGTCGCCGACAATTCGAGCCGCTCGACATTGGATGCGGTCAAATAGAAGGAGTTGGAAGGGGTGCCCCCGCCCAGAGATAAGAACAGTATTCCATGTAGGGCCGAACTTGCGCCTTATAAAGTTGCAATCGGTAGAACGGTATGACACTGTCCTGGTCTGTAGAGCACGCAATGCTTTTTGGAGGCCAATTTGTCCTTTCCCTCCAACTGACCACGGAACTGAACGTCGCTCGATATGTCGACGCTTATGATTCTGATACTGGCTGAGGTAATAAGGGGAATGCTCTCCAAAAGAGGAGAAACGACAAACGGATTTTTTTAGCGGTAAACGCGCAAACCTGTGTCTTTTTGGGGTTGAATAGGACCAAATTACGTCGACCGCAATCCGAGACTTTGAATAACAAGGTCTCGACTTCAGACACAAGTTTGTTCCGGCAATATTCGACGTGTTCCCGCACGACCAACCAACACCAAAGGAGCTACAGCTGTGTTGCCAGCCTTTAAGGATATTTGTGGGACGAAAGGTATGATGGGGGCGGGAGTTGGGAAAGGGGTGGGGGCTCCCGATACCTCACTCACTGAACGAAACGGTATTCTGCGAGGTCGCGGTACTACCCCGGTCGAGCCGGTCCATTAGAGCGGCAGCTAAAGCCGCTGCTTGGCTCCACCATCTATTAAGTAAAAATTATCCTAGGTTAACTTATGTTAAGTTTTCCTACATATTACCTACAAAGGCATCTTATATTTTATTCAGGCGGACTCGACAGTTGTAACCACAACTGCCATTTGAATTCGCAAATGCAATTACAGCAGAGGCTGCTCGTCTGGCATCTGTGTTATATTTACCTTTGTTATAATGCCGGGCCAGCCGGACTTGTTAATTGGTTTTATGATGTGCGACGCGTCGACCGTCGCGTTAATGTAAATAAGGTCGGCCTTCTGCTCCATAGCTTCCCAATTTTATGTTAATGAGTTGTTTTTGTATAAGGAACGAAAAAATGTGTATTTTACCGTATAATAATAATAAACGAAATATCTTGACCTGGCTCACGAGGTGACCGACATGTGGGATGGTATGCCGACCGAAATTATTCCGGAAGTCGTGTCTGCGAATGGGTTAATCCCAGACAGCCTCCCGGAACAACTGAGGCGGCTGGAACTCTGTGACGGACCGCTCCGCGCTCAAATGCAGAAGGCGATGCTTCTTGATTGAATCGTCCGCCGGTTTCTTTCCCTTTCTCCCTAACCCTCGGCCGTCTGATCTCCCCTGCCTAGGGCTTCCGTCGAGTTGGGTTATAATTTATTTATTTATTTTACTTTAAGTATTTTAATTATAATGTATTTAAAGATAACTTATTTATTTTATTGTATTTTTTGTATATATACATAATTATAAATATCCCGACGAGTATGTATCTAAATAACCCCAAAATAATATAACGTGGTTAGGTCATGGGACGGTCTAGCAGAATACCGGGGTGAAGTGGATGACACGAAAACTCTACTTCACGTTATTTACTAAAACATGGTAACTTTGTTAAATATTGTAGCGACGGTTATGGAGAATTCCTTCACTGTGTGTTTACGCGCAGACTTTTCTAAGCGATCTGATCGTGGATGCTGCAGAAGCTCTGTGTATCCTGAGAGAAAGGGATGATCGTGCGATCCGATCATGTGGACAGAGATGTTCAAGACTTTGCTCTGGCATAAACTCTAACACAAGTGGCTACTTCGCCCACCTTCCGCGATGGACCTTTCGCTAAACTCTCTCTCGGACAGCTATCAGGTCTTTGTCAATGTCCCTCTTGGCTCGTCAGACCACTGTCTGTTTCCCGACGGAAGCAGAACCCAGCCCGGGCATAGTTACTCCTGCAATATAACGACAAGTCGAAAGTGCACCGGATGCAAAAAGTGGCAAATGGAATACTGTTCCTGTTCTCTGGGTTGGGGCACCCCGGTACTAGCTCCTTTCATTTCACTGCACCAAACCAAGAGTGGTCGAATCGTCAGCGACAAAGTTCTATCTAATCAGCTTGTTCTACTGGAGAGCTGTAGACATGCCTATACATTTTTTATAGCATTTACCACGGGGAGTGTTCTGAGGAGTCGTTGGGAATGATTTCAGCTGCTTAGTTCTGTCATAACACTAAGTCCCACCAACACCAGCTAGACGGTTGGCACTCCACCACAGTGGTTGCCACTCGCTTCGACTTTGTGAAATCAGCTGCCGCCTGCGCTACAACCAAGTAGTTACGACTAAGAGACATTCAAGAAAAGAGTCTGTTCTTTTTCATGGGCGAGCATCGCACCTTCAACTCCCTCGTTGTTGCAAATAATCGCGCCCGCCGATGATCACTTAGCACCAGGCACGCTACACGTTTGCTCCCTCTTCTTTGACACATGATTAGACGGAATTATTTCTTTTGAAGGAGGTATGTCCAGGGTGGTCCCATTTTCCGTCGCATTCAATAAAAAAAGATTCATCGAAATCGCTTCTCAAGGATATCGCGTAAACATAGAATAAATTGATAACTTCCTCCTTTTTTTAAATCGGATGAATTTTGTTTTGACGAATGGCCTTATTAAAGTTTTGCATTTAATCCATGTTACATTGCAATTTTTTACCCCATCGGCTAGACATATGACCACTCATATTTTATTCTCCACGGTGAGCTAGGGTAATTTGTCAAAGCAGTCATATGAATTAGCTCGCTCGCCTCGCTCGCCGTTCCTCTAACGCACAGGTAATTTTTTTATGAAAAAAAAATCTCATAAAAGTAAACTAGCCCTGTACTCGTGACTTCGTTGTCTATATTCGAATTTGACTATATTTTTTATTTTGCTTATGCTTTTCATTCGGTGAGTGAGGTTACCGAAGTCCCTCTTCTCCTTTCCCCTCTATCTCCCATCCCCTAAATACTCTTACGGCAGGAAACGCACCTGCAGCTCCTCTGGTGTTGCAGCTGTACGTGGGCGTTGGTAATCACTTACCATCAGGTGAGCCGGTTGCTCGTTGGCATCCTTCCGATGCCGAATGATGGTGGAAATTTCAACTGAATTAGCTGAACCTATATCTCACGGACTGGTGAAGGAAGCCTGGATTCCTAGTGCGAAGCGCGACGCCGGCTGTTGCGCTCACCACCCGGCTTGCTTAGCGTGGTTAGTATGGGTCAAGTACTCTTGGTGTAGCTTATATGACTGGCAGTTGACTTAAACTGGTCAATGAAGGAGTCTCTGGCATTACCTTCTTTTACTCTAGACATCGTCCACTGCAGAACCTATGCCTCTCCTTTAACGAAGATATGCCTGATATAAACGCCACCCTCGGCAAGCGAATTGGCGATCAAGTACCAGTCACCTCGCACGTTAGACACTGCTGCCAGTCATCGGTCTAATATATTGCGAGACGGTTGTCCCGCCATCTGTCGGTAGCTATCGCGATTTTCAAGGTTTTTCCACAAATCGCTTCTTACGTTTTCTTACGTTCGCGTCATATGTTTTAGATATGTAAGCGTTGATTTTTAATCTTAAATAATTAATTCGTTAAACTATTTTATGTCAATACTATTTAGTTATATTTAGTAGTCTTACGGCAAAAAACTGCTACTGCCTAGAAGCTATCTGGATAGTAAAATGTTATATCTGTTTTTACTTTTTTAGGAATGCAGCAACCGAATAAAAAAGTTAAATTCTTTTTGCCACGAATTGACATTTCCATGAAGATCAAAGGAGCGAGATGAATCTTGTCAACTTCCAACGGATTGCTAAGCTATTGCATAAGCTCATAACACAATGATATAAACGAATAGAAATATATAGTTATTCAATCCACTTGTTATAAATCTTTTTTCGCTATAAATCAATTTGAAAAATATTCAGCAAAAAGCATGATTTTCAGCCGATTCACCACTTTCAACAATGGCCTAACTGATAAGGATTTGGGTAGTGAGGGAGATTTGAAGTGAAAAATGGACGTAGAGACCCTTCAAGGGTGTTTGACGCAACTTTGGTAAAATAATCACGATGAATTCGATGCAATATTTCAATTCAAGAAGCTTTTTTTACAAGAATATTCGAATAAAAATATATTTTACATTATTATAGTAAAAATATTTTTTTTAAGGTTTCTGTCTTCTTTCTTCTTGTTCCTTAGTACCGGTCGCCAAACCGTCCGCCAGGCTTGCTAACACTCTTACCCTCTCTCTCCCTCTCCACTATGATATCTGTGGGGGAGGCCTATGTTCAGCAGTGGACTTGTGATAGGCTGAAATGAAGAATGTTGATATCCTTAGTAAATGGTTTTCTTACTTCTCTGGACTTATATATAATAGTGTGATAAATGAGGTAATAGTCCACCTGACGGTAAGTGGCAACTGCAGGCCACGGACAGCAGTCAAACATTTTAATTGACGAACGTTCCAGATTGGGCAGCAGGGTCCAAGGTTCGAGGTGTCTGGTGGTGCGATTGGCAATCCGCTTGACGAGCTCACGATTATGCGAAATCCTCCTATGGGATAAACCTATGTATCAGTGAACTGTTAATATTATGTAATGTTAGGTAAGGTAAGGTAAGGAAAAGTAAGGTGAGGTGAGGTGAAGGTACTCTTAGCAGCATTATAAATTCAATTAGTCACAGTAATTCATTAACTGTGAAGCTAATTTTGTTTGCTAATAATATTCTATGCCTTAGAAATAGTTATCTATGTTATGTATTATATTACCATTAGACTTGCGAGATATTTGAACTGACTTTTATACCATTTATTCTTTAAACGAGCAGAGTTTCCGCTTACGCGTTGACGTCTGATTTGCGATAAGATCCCTTTGCTACATATTCATGCGTTTTTATACAGCCATAAGCGCAAATCGATCAGAAGTAATAAAAAATGAATAAGGAACTTCCGGCATGTAATTTTCATAATGAAAAATAGGAATGTTTTGAAAGTGAATTAAATTTTATATAGTAAATTATGAGCTCTGTTATAAAATTATTAAATACAGTTTAATTTTGTTAACAGAAGTACCTATTGACAAAGATTGTTATTACAATTCCAGAATAGACAATTTTCAAATTACATTTTTTTTAAAAATTAACTAAAAATAATGTAGTAAATATAATTGAATACAAGTAATCAGATTGATTATTAAATTTATCAAATATATTAGGCGTATGCACCACTGCCTTTCACATTGGATACCGTATACTCATGAACACAACAGCCTTTAATTAATCACCAGTGTTGATCATTTAAATAACTAGATGGCGCTAGTAGAAATTACTTTAGGATATGGTGTGTCTCGGACGAAGTGTATAAGGTTATTAAATATTTATTAGTAATGTGTCTAAATTGTGGGCCTCCTGCTCGCGAGTCTCTATCGATGTAGCTACATCGATAGAGACTCGCGACTTCGGCTCTTTACAGCTGTAAAGACCACTAGGCCAACAGCAGATCTACCGCGGGGGGGTTTTAGCCGGTCCGGCATCTTTAGTACTGGTCCCGATATGACCAGTCACCGGAGACGGTGACGGGCAGGTGCGAGCACCTTTACCCCATGTTAAACTAATAAAAAAAAAGTAAAGCGTCGAACCTGTTAGTGGCACCGGCAACTATTCATCAGCATGCGAAATTCGATCCTCAAGTTACATGTTAAAGATGCTCCTAAAATGTCATCTTCGACGAAATTACCCGTCTTAGTAACCCATTCGAGGTCACTTCCCCCGTACACATTACACAATATATACACCCACAGATGGGAATAGACTTAAAAACATTTTTACGTTTTTGGGAGGGCAGGTGAGAGTCTAATCCATTCCGAGGACGTCTAATCATCATTGTTGTTGAAGTAAATATTCGAAAGGCCTGGGCAATCGTCTAGTTTTAGAAGAATTTATCAAATAGAGTAAAGCGTTAGGTTGATTAATAGGTTCTCTACATAAAGCGTCCTTGCTATGGTGATACCTCCGATTCACTTTCAGCATTATCATAGTATATTTATGTAAATTGCTATGCCAGCGGCTGTCCAAGAGAACTCCTATTTCTATTTTCACTCCTCCGATGTCATCTCCTGGCCGAATGCGAGCGCGGGGACAACTTCTGGACACTGTCGGCGGTTGTCAACTGCGCAGGAGATACTACAGTGCCGTTAATGTATAATGAATTACAAATATTCAGTTTTTGATCACAAACTATGCCGACAGCATTAGGAAGTTTTGGCCGCGCTGGCGATTGGGCGGGAGGACGTCAACATCACCATGCGTAGATGTGAAGTTGTGAATGAGGCGAGAGTGGTGTATCTGAAAGCCGACACGACCGTACATCTGTTAATGCGGTGGTCTAGACATTCTTTTGGACGTTTCAACCCTCAGAGATTATGTGGGACATCGTCGTAAATGGTAGACCGTATTCTGTCCGTCGTCTTGTATGTATCCTATGTGGATAGCTCCACATAGAATAGATACGAACGCGGGCCTCCTGATTTGAAGTCAGATCCCGGACTGCTCCGTTCTCGTACGAAGATGAAGTCTTAGCGGAAACAGTTATTCTTCATATTAGTATATTCAGTGGCAAATAGATAATCAGGGTCTGCGAGTAGGAGAGTCTTATTAACTTTCGAAGATATAGAGAATCCTCGAGCTGATTGACGGCCCGGTGGCGTGGTGGCTAAGCGTTTAGCTGCGGCGCTGTGGGTCGCGGGTTCGATTCCCGCACGGGACTAGTGTTTGTATGGACTACTACAAATAATTGTTTCGGGTCTGGGTGTTTGTCCCGTGTTCAATTTATGTATGTAAACTGCCTACGTAACACAGGAGAAATTTCTACAGTGGAAGGTTAATGTTTTTTTTTAAATATAATAAAAAGATGCATCTTTGTAATACCTGGTGCCATCTCATTCTCGCTTCTTGTCTTGTCGCACTGCATACACATTCGGATCACGTTCAGCTTTATCCGGCGTTCATAGAATACGAATATGTTCAAGGTAAATAATAATATAAACTAGTTCTCCAATAAAATCCTATGAATATTGTACCGAATTGCGGCGAGCTGTATTCCTACATGATGTGTATTTGTCTGAGAATAGTGGGGATTGTGATAAATCCTACCCATTGGGTGAGGTCTATATCCAGCAAAGTGTATAAATAAGTTTTAAAAATAAATTAAATAAAGAATAAAAAGGTGATTGTAATCCCTGGGAATGATTTGATCGCACCCGAGCTTTTAAACGTGGTAGAGCCAAGCGGCGGCTTTTGCTGCTGCTCGAATGGGCGGGCTCGGGGGGCTTTGATTTTGAGTGGACGATTACCAGGCTTTTTGAAACTTAAAATGTAATAAAGAAGAGGAGGTGACCGGGACCGACGTTTATGGGCGAAGTTGTCCCCCCCCCCCCACACACACTAATTTGTTCAACGCCTACGCTTGATCGGCGAGGCACGCATGTTACGCTGTTTAGCCTAACAAAAAAAAAAAACTTAAGATAATTCATTATATCAAACAGTCCACGTGCTTTATTTCTCATGCTGAGCTAAGATCCCTCCATTTGTAAATTCCAAAAACCAATATCGGTGTATTTACAACATTTGTTGTCGTCAGAATTTTGGCTTATTACAAAAAAGCAAACGAATTGTCGGCTCCACTTGAATCATTTGTAAGTCATTTCTATAGCAGCAGACAACGAAAAATAATATTTCTGTTCCGCTGATGAAGCTGTTTGTCAGTTTGTTCAACAACGGTCTTCATATTAGTGACGCGAACGCAACTCGTCTCTTTTTAATTTATTTTCTCAGATTACAAATGCGTTGAGTTTATATTTCTTAAAAAAACATGAATTCTATAATCACAATAGCTTCAGTACACACTATTGTATTGATGAACTATATACAGTTTATGAAACATAGAAGTTAAGCAAACTAGTAGCCTGTAAGTGCCCACAGCTGAGCAAAGGCCTCCTTCTCAAATATCTGAAATGGTTTTGGAGAGGAGAAGGGCTTGTCACGCTGCTCCAGTGTGGCTTATCGGGCTTCACATATCCTCGAAATGATATTTTTTATTATTTCTCAGACATGCAGGTTCACGTGGTAAATTCATCGAATAGAATTGCCATTAACATTTTTAGCACCGGGTATCGAACCCAGGGAACTCGTGTATAGTGAAATTAAAGCGTGCGCCCTGACCACTGGGCGATTCGAAACACCGGAGGCTGTAAGCGACATTATAAGCAAATGCGCTTAATATATAGGAAATTTAAGAGTTCTTTGTGAAGCAAGGGGCGGAACGTAACGGAACACCGCTGCAGCTGTCGTGTGAGCAAATTGAATCTCGCCGGAATGAGTTCACAAACGAACGCGAATTAATGCAAAGAAGTTAGAAGCCTCGTCGAAGAGAAATTCTGGATAACAGCAAACTTGCTTTATTGTTGTTGTTGTTATTAAGTATGTTAAATCACGAAGCCATCCACAAACGCGAGCGTTAAAGGTGCGGCCTATTTTAATTAGTGTCTTCGGAGATTAGTAGGATCACAATGTTCACCACTTATATCTATGCAAATTGAATGTCAGATTTGATATTTATTTTTACAACAATAGATGTCGCCACAGGTTGTATGAAACACGTTATTAAGTGGTTGACACAAGCTCAATAACTTTGACAGATAATATATTTTCATGTTCATACTTCCCCAGATTCGATTGCAACCTTAGCTGAGGCTTTAACTCCCTAAGAGAGGCCTTTGGGTTTTTCTTTCGTAAACAGGGGTCCCAGCGCGACACAGCATCAGCAGCGTCGTTGTTCCTTCTTACTTAATTAACTTGGGGGCCTCCTGCTCGCGAGTCTCTACCGATGAAGCTGTACTACGGTGCCGGGTTTTAGTCGGTCCGGCGCATCTTCAATGCTGATCCCGACATAACCAGTCACTGGAGACGGTGACGGGCAGGTGCGAGCACCTTTCCCCCGCGTTAAACTAAAAAAAAAATCTTGTACATACAAGAGTACCCAAAGCCGACTAGCTTTTATCGGACAATGTATGGGTCTGAAAAAGATGATAAAGATGTGTCAAAATTGTGTCAATAGTAGGAAATCCATGGTCACTGCTTACTTCTTTGAGTGACTGGCGTGAGTGTATATACTCGTGTATGTTTATAAATACGTGTCATTATCAGCCAATAGTGTCCACAGCTTAACATGGGCCTCCCCAAACAAGCACCAGCGTACAGTAAAGTACCAGCTTCTAAATCAGAAGAGAAGAAGGTACTGCCCAGGGCACCACCCTTGTGTGGTACTTATTGGGGTAGGCAGAGGTTACGGATTGGCGAAGGCACAGGCAGTTATAATAGTGTTATAAAAGTAAAGTAAAGTCCCAGCCTGTAAGTGCTCACTGCTAGGCAAATTCTGAAATATCTGAGTGGGTTTTTGGGGCTGGGAAGGGCCGCCACGCTGCTGCAGTGCGGGGGTTAACGGGCTTCACATATCCTCGAAAAAATATTTATTATTATTTCTCAGACACGCAGGTTTCCTCACGACGTTTTCCTTCACCGATGCCGACACCGGGGATTGGACACAGGTCACTCGCCTAAATGAGACTAAGGTGAGCGCCCTGACCATTGACTGACGCTACCACGGCTCTCATAATTACTCTTACGGTTTTTGTCCATTCTCACAAAGCTGGGCAAAGCGTATATACGTTCATAACCTTATCATTGTAAAGAAATTCAAACTACAAATGATAAACTCGAGCGTTCACTGGAACGACGTCAATGCCTCCCCCGACCGCACTTCATAACTCAAGCCTGGCCCCCGGCGTGCCGCGCTATGCACAAAACAAATTGTTACGCGCTTTCCACTGTTCCCGTGCTCAAGTCCATCGACGAAATTTGTTTTTGAAACGCATTCACAGACAGTATATTAACAAAAACCTTTGGAGAGTATTGAACAAAAATATTTTTTTTATTATCGAGAATTTTTGCGTCGCGTGACTTGGTTAACGTGACCATTGAGCTGCGTGGGTGCTATTGACCTCTTGCACTGTCCACTGGTGCGGGGTTCAAATTCTTCTTTATTATCCGAACAAACAAACACTCGAAAAATATTGTTTTGTATGTATACAGGTGTATGCATGTATGTCTATTTCTTTGGCACGCTCTGTAGCCTAAACGACTTGACGGATTTCAACATACGAGGTGTCGTTAGATTCGTCGTCTAGACTGACATGGGGGGGATAACATTTAAATATGGTGGTGTCGGCAAAAAAAAAAAGAGAAGAGGAATAAAAATCTTTATGCTGTACTAATAGAATTGCTACCTGTTGTCTTAGTTATTCCAAGGTTTGTTAAATGTACTAATGAAAGCCAGCTTCAAGATGTGGACACATTCGTGTCTGGATCTCCTGTGGCGTAATATGGTAGCACTGGAGCAATAATATTTTTTATTATTTCTCAGACATGCATGTTTCCTCACGACATTTTTCTTCAACCTTCTGGCAATAAGCAATTGAAGTGGTGCCGTGACCGGAGATAGAACTCGGGTCAAACCCTGAAACCAAAGCTAGCACCCTGACCGCTTAATTTACGTTCTAATTTACGTATTAATTATTTCTCGTACGCAATATTATCGATACCCTTCAGGGCTTACGAAGTAGTTATTTATCATTCACTATAATCCGATTAGGCAATTTAGTTTCCGATACTGTGTTAAAACCGTATTGTACTCTAGTGTACGTGGCTTATTGCGTGCAACATACTTAATTCCGTTTTAATGTACGCCACAGACTTTGAGCTACGGGCACACTTGTAATTAAAACTATAATAAAGTTAAATAAGTTAGCTGCTTATTTTTTATTCAGTCGGCGTAAAATATTTCAATTTAAACTTGAACTATCAATTAGTAACTACATATAGTAGCTTCATCACAAGTCCACCGCTGAACATAGGCCTCCCCCAAAGATTGCCACGAAGCTCGGTCCTGAGCCACCTGCATCCATCGACTTCCCGCAACATTGCGCAGGTCGCCACTGCATCTTGTGGAGGGTCGTCCCGCACTGCGTTTGCCTGTACGTGGCTGCCACTCGAGAACCATTCTTCCCCAACGGTTGTCGGTTCTGCGAGATGTGTGGCCGGCCCATTGCCACTTCAGCTTGCTGATCTTTGCGACTATGTCAGTTACCCTAATTCCGCTGCGGATATCATCATAGCAGACTCTATCACGCAGAGAAACTCCGAGCATGGCCCTTTCCATTGCGCGCTGAGCAACTTTGAACTTCCTCATCCGGCCTGTAGTGAAGGACCATGTCTCAGTTCCATATGTCATCACTGGCAACACGCACTGGTTGTATACATATATAGTGGTTGTATATATAGTACTAAAAGAATAACCCCATATAATACCAGCACAACTTTTACTTCGTTCATGGTACAAGGTCCTAAAATTACGTATAAATTGATACCTCTCACATCACAGCAGACGAGATGGCTTATCCAATTTAAATGCTTTCTTAAGAGTAAGCTTGCTTCAGTTTATATATCGTCACATTAATAGGTGTCTTCTGTCAAAGACGATGTAGTGACACGAATTGAGAAAGGGATGCTGAGCTGGTTTGGACATGTGGAGAGGATGAATGAAAGTAGGTTGACGAAACAAATGTATGAGGCGAGTGTTAATGGTAGAGTCGGGAGAGGAAGACCTAGGTGAACATTTCGCGATCAAATCGGAGACGTGCTGAAAAAAGGCCAGGTCAAGAGTATTCTAAACCAACGAGCATGCATGCGAAGATTGATGAAAGAGGAAGAAGAGAAAGACGTATGTCAGCGTAGCAAGTGGAAGAAGATTGTCTCCGCCTACCCCGTTGGGAACAAGGTGTGTATATATACATAATATGTGTCTGCTGTACGCCAACGGTTCCTCGATAACTCAATTTATGAACGTCGCCCGGCTGAGTTTCGAGAGATATGTCTGCCGCTTAACGGTGCATGAAACTTAAGGATCTACGATATCACGTCTCCTGACTACAGCGACTATAAATTTGCCTCAGCTTTAGACGGCTTTAGAAGTTTATTCACGCTCTGCGACTTGAAGTTTTATAAAGGTAACTAGTTAAGTCGTGCGTCGCTAACAGCGTGGCTTCGACGCGAACCTTGTTTTTATTTTTTGTTGAATTTGTACAAACTTTTTTTTAATTTGGAATAGTTGGTAAACGAGCAAGCGGCACACCGGACGGTAAATGATTACCGTCGCCCTCGTAGATATGAAACACCAGAGGAGCTGCAGGTGCGTTGCCGACCATTGGCGATATCTGGGGGATGGGAGAGATGCCGCTCGGATGGCTCTATCACTGTACAAAATAGTTTTAGATACTTTTTATACTTCATTTACGTCATTGTATTTCACGACAATTACAAATATTTAATTTGGTGACTTCAGTCGATCGAATCCCAGTCATATTAATCGCTAATAAACTTCCAAGCGATCTCACTGAATTAATCATAACAACTAATGGATCACAGCGGATAAGCCCGCGCCGCTCCACGTCGGAGTACGATACAGAGCGCTAGAGATAATCCCATCGAATCTCGTGTGTCGACAGGCCCGTCGGTCCGTACGATCCCAACTAACGGCTTTGCAGCTTCCACCTAACATGTTATATACACACGGAATGAATAACTCAATGAAATTGGGTGATGTTTTATTCTATTATACAGTATGGTCAGTGTTAGAGTATCTTAATTTTGTTTAATTTACTGATGTTTGACATATTTGTTCCCATTTGATCGGTTAGATGGCGCTACTTGTATTTCATATTGCTACATCGTCTTTTCACTTACTTATCGTTATACCTGCTTTAATCCAAACTCTAATGCCTTTTTAACATGCGGCCCTTCCGCTCGCTTTCTTTTTTTGAATCCCTACCAGTCGCCGAATGCGGCGATTGACTGGTTATGTCGGGATCAGCATTGAAGATGCCGGACCGACTAAAACTCCCCCGCGGTAAAAACGCTATTGGCATGGCGGCCTTGACAGCTTCGGCGGAAGAGAAAGTGGCGAGCCTGTCGCAGTGTTAGAACTCTGCACAATCGTGCTGTTGTGTCTATGTCTACCGTAATATCTCTTTAAGGAGTGTGATTATGGAACTTACAATTAAAAAAGCTTAAATGAATAAGAAAATAAAGTATTTGCGTATCACTAACTTTTTTATATCCATATTTGTTAAAATATTTTATTTTGACTTTACAATGACGCTTCACCGCTCATTTTTGTGAACCTTTAAATCACCTGAAAATGTAAGACAAAGGAAATAGAAGTCACTAAAGAATAGAGGCCGTGTGTTTTAATTATTTGCCGTGTAGTGCCGGCACAAGAGTCTGCCACTCTCCCCCGGGGGTGTGAGAGGCGACTAAGGGAAACCCGCCAGAGGGTGGGAAAATTATCTCGAAAATAACCAGCCCAAAGTTAAGCAGACTAGCAGACATGGGCTGCAGGACACCGTCCTCTCGCCTCATGTCCTGCAGTGGACTATATATAAGCTTAATGTTAACAGGTAAGGTAAGTTGATGAATAGAACTTACAAAATTGACGCAAAGCTTTCGTAGAGTATTAACCGAAGCCGGCGCGCTTCGAATCTCCGCCGGCGTCGGCTGCGTGCACAGTTTGCACTGGTGCTTTATTTGATCCGACGCCGCTTGCTGTGTACAAACTTTGCGAGCTGTTGCACGGCGCAACTGCTTCGTAGCGTGACGATGTCAGACCGCGCCACGTTTTAATTACACACGACAAGGTCAGAAGCGCTGTTATTGCAAAAAAAGTTCATGGGAAACCTTTCAAATTTAATGAATTAAAACTTTGCTATGAAAAGAAATGTGCTTTGTTTTAGGAATTATGTTTGTTTATATATGAACTGTAGTGTACTATATTTTGCAGAGTGATGGAATTAGTCAATCGTATACGGTATAGGGGAGTCGTGGTAACGCGAGTGATCTGGGTTCGATGCTCGGTGTCGGCACTACCGAAATTATTTATTACGACGGCGAAGTAACGTACATGCTACAATGCAATTATAAGGCGTGTGTAAAGTAAAAAAGTAAAGTAGCAGCCTGTAAGTGGCCACTGTTGGGCAAAGGCCTCCTTTTTAAATATCTGAGAGGGTGTAGAAGCCGGGAATCGCCCGCCACGCTGCTCCATTACGGGTTGGTAAGGTGTGTGATGAAAAGATAAATAAATTATATATAAAAGCCGACGACAGGGCCGTGGTGCCGCCAACCACTGCGCACTGGAGCAGCGTGACAGGCCCTGCCCGGCTCCAAAGCTCTCACAAATGTTTGAGCCTTTGACCAGCTGTGGGTATTTGGAGGCTGCCACTTTACTTTTATATCGTAAAGCCAACAAGTAAGTTGACTCGATTGGGGGAGGACTATGAGCGTAAAATGTGAGCACACGCTTGATGTGTGTGTCTATTGTAGTGAATGAAATAATTGAACCGGAGACACAATTGTTGGTGACTAGACCTGTGCTCAGCGCATGAGGCGTAGACACTACCATTTTGATTTTTCTGATCCGGGACATGTCCAGCTGTCTAAGGACCGCAGCGGCTAGTTATCGTCAGGTGAGTTTTTTTATTGGATCGCATGGTAAGTGGCCCAGCAGTCCATGGACACCTTCAATCGAGGATGGTTACAGATGTGTTGCACTTTTCGTTTCTTGGTTTTCTGTACCTTTCAGATATATCCTATAATGAGAACACAACAGTCGTTGCGCTGCTGTTTGTCGACAGATATGTGTAAAAGTGTGATGCGCACCCTGAGCACACAGACAGAGGAGTCTACGCCAGTTTCCTTTATATAAATAATATCTGCGACAGACAAACTTCGAATGTACCATTGAGGCTATTACTCGGGGAGTTTCCCTGTAATCAGTGTAGGTAACATGCCTTATTACACGATGTAAACGTGCTTGTTATTAATTTATAAAACAGATTTGCCTCTGCCCCCGTGCAAGTACCTGTGAAATTAATTTAAATTTATTTACGCCCATTAAATTAACTCTGAAGGTCTTGTAATTGAATTGTGATATTTCACGGAGGCGTGGAATTAACGAGTTTTTTTTCCCTATTATGTAATACAGTACCTGGTAAATTAATTTATCATCTTGCTTCATTATTCTTTAAAAATTGCCTTTTAAAAAGAACTTTTAATTTCATTTAAAAGTTCTTTTAAAAGGCAATAGATCGTCTAGACGGATATAATATCCCAACAATTTGAATTTATTCCCTTTTAACTAGTTTGTGACACGTTCCTTTACCAAGACTCTGGAATGGTGAAACTTGATTAGATTCTAATTTATAGTCGAAGTAGTTCCCTTGCTTCTGCACCAGAATACCTGTACATCGAGGCTTTTGCTGCTGGTCGAATGGGCCGGCTCGACCGGGGTAGCACCACAGCCTCGCAGAATACCGTCGTGAAGTTGACGCATCTTGTACGTCTGCACTTCGTTCGGTGAGTGAGGCAACCCGATGCCCTCTCCCCCTCCCTCTCCCTCCAAATTTTTTTTTTTTTATAGAATAAGGGGGCAAACGAGCGTGCGGCTCACCTGATGGTAAGTGATCACCGACGCCCACGAACATCCACAACACCAGAGGGGCTACAGATGCGCTGCCGGCCTTTAAGGAAGGAATAAGCTCTTTTCTTGAAGGTCCCTAAGTCGTAACTGTTCGGAAATACTGCTGGCGACAGCTGATTCCACAAAATCGAAGTGCGTGGCAGAAAACTTCGATTAAAACGCACTGTGGTGGAATGCCAACCATCTAGGTGGTATCGATGGAACTTCGAATTCTGTCGCGATGTACGATGGTGAAACTCAGCAGCTGGGATCAATCCGAAAAGTTCCTCAGAACATTCCCCGTGGAAAATTTTGTAAAAAATGCAAAGAGAAGCAACATCTCTTCGCAAGGCCAAAGGATCAAGCCGATCAGAGAGAGCTTGGTCGCCGACAATTCGAGCCGCTCTACGTTGGATGCGGTCAAATGGAAGGAGTTGGTACTGGGGTGCCCCTGCCCAGAGATGAGAACAGTATTCCATGTGGGGCCGAACTTGCGCCTTATAAAGTTGCAAACGGTGGACCGGCATGAAATACTGTCCCGCTCTACAGAGCACACCAAGCTTTTTGGAGGCCAATCTGGCCTTTCCCTCCAAGTGACCACGGAACTGAACGTCGCTTGATATGTCAACGCCAAGGATTCCGATACTGGCTGAGCCAATAAGGGGAATGTTCTCAAAAAGAGGAGAAACGACAAAGGGATACTTTTTAGCGGTGAACGCGCAAACCTGTGTCTTTTTGGGGTTGAATAGGACCAAATTACGTCGACCCCAATCCGAGACTTTGAATAACAAGGTCTCGACTTCAGACACAAGTTTGTTCCGGCACTCGTCGACGTGTTCCCGAGAAATATTCGCACGGCCTGTATATAGGGCATCACCCGTGCTGTCGTCTGCATAGCAATGAATGCTACTGATTTGTAGCATGTCGTTGATATGCAGAAGGAACAGAGTGGGAGATAGCACACAGCCTTGTGGAACACCAGCATTCATGGGTTTGGGGTCCGAGCATGCACCGTCGACAACAACCTTGATGCTCCGATCCGTGAGGAAGCTGGTGACTCAGTTGCACAATCTCTCAGGAACCCCGTAAGATGAAAGCTTTGAAAGAAGCGCTTTATGCCAAACCCTATCAAATGCTTTCGCTACGTCCAGACTAACCGCCAAAGCTTCCCCCTTAGACTCAACTGCTTCTGCCCATCGGTGAGTCAGGTAAACTAGAAGATCACCAGCTGATCCTCCGCGACGGAAACCGTACTGTCGGTCACTGATCAGCTGGTGTTCCTCCAGGTACCTCAGGAGCTGGGTGTTGATGAGTGACTCCATTATTTTAGATAACAAGGGGGTGATGGCAATAGGCCTGTAGTTGGACGGATCAGAGCGGTCGCCTTTATTGTGTATTGGATGCACAAATGCTGTCTTCCAAGATTCCGGGAAGACGCCTGAGGAGTAGGAGTGCCGGAAAAGACGCGTGAGAACCGGTGCCAACTCAGGGGCACACATCCTCAGCACAATTGGAGGGATTCCGTCCGGCCCACTCGACTTATGAATGTCCAGGGAGCGGAGTGCCTTTCGCACTGAACTCTGCAGAAACTGAATTTCCGGCATGGAGCACTTACACCACGGGATGGAAGGTGGAGAGTTTCCCCGGTCATCAAGAGTCGAGTTGGATGCAAAAAGAGAGCCCAAGATATCGGCTTTCTCTGTTGCAGTATGGGCCAGCGAATCATCCTCCTTGTGTAGAGATGGGAGAGATGGCTGACAGAAATTCCCCTGGACAGCCTTGGCGAGAGACCAGAATGCGCGGGATCCCGATGGGAGGCGAACTAATCTCTCGCCAATTCTGCCAATGTGCTTTAACTTTGCCGCAGCGATAACTCTTTTGAAGGACCTGGAGGCAGAGTTGTACTCGTTTTTAAGAGCACTGGTTTTTGCATCCCGAGACGCCGATGCATCGGCCCAGGCCTGGTAGCACTTCCGCTTTCGGCGTGACGCTATTTTGCAGGTGCGACCAAACCAAGGCTGGGATTTACCTCCGACAGGCACTGCAGAGAACGGAATAAAAAGTTCCATTCCCTGAATGGTACTTCATCGGTGACAGAATCTGCAACGGCGTTGGGATCATCCAGCGAGAAGCAAACCTGCCCCCATGGGTAGGAAGCAAAGAAAGACCGCATTCCATCCCAATCTGCCGACCTATAGTGCCACACACGGCGGAAGCCCGCAGATCGCGTTCGGGATCGGCGCGCGATAGGCACTACACTCCGGATCAGACAGTGGTCCGACGAGCCAAGAGGGGCATCGACTGAGACCAAATATCCGTCCGGGTGTGAGGTCAGCAAAAGGTCCAACAGGGAAGGTGTATGACCTTCCACGTCTGGGATCCGCGTCGGCGAGGTTACCAGTTGTGTCAGGCCATATGCTAATGCAAAGTCGTGAACAGATCTCCCGCATGATCGGTTATGCGAGAACCGAGCCAATCGGTGTGGTGGGCATTAAAATCGCCGAGAATCACGATCTCTGCGGATGGGATCTGTTGTAGCACGGAATCTGTAGCCATTTGGATGTGGTCGATGAGTCGGTCAGTTACGGTATTACCGCTATGGGACCTGTAAAGGCACGCATAGACGCGCGGATGGTCGTCGCTGTCGATGCGCAGCCAAACGGTAGATAGGTCCAAACCTTCAAGACTACCGAGGCGTCGAGAACAGATATCATCTCTGACGTATACGCAAACTCCGGCACGGGGCACAAAGGAGTGTTCCAGTTTGTACCCCGGGTAATGGAGATAAGAGGTATCAGCCGGAGACGATATCTGAGTCTCTGTAAGAAAAAGCAAGGCCGGCTTCGCCGTTTCAAGATGGTAATGAACGGCGCTAAGGTTCGAGTGGAGTCCCCTGATATTGCAGAAATCCACGGCGAGCGCGGTAGGGGATGCCATAGTTTCCTTGCTGCGTTTGCCTCGAGTAGGAATGAAAAAGAGCGGAATATTGCCCCCCCCAGAATACGCGGGGCAGACGGAGCATCCACGATTAGGTAGCGTAGGAAAGCCTGAACGTGGATGCTCAGTGAGGGATTCTCCAGAACCGTAGGTACTGGTACCCTCCTGGGGTAGCTCAAAATTATATACCGCTACCATATTTGGGTAGGGGGGAGGGGGGAGAGGGCCTCCGGTTACCTCACTCACCGCACGAAACGCAGAAGCACAAGATGCCTCTACTTCACGCCGGTATTCTGCGAGGCCGTGGTATTTATCCGGACGAGCCGGCCCATTCCTGCGGCAGCAAAAGCCGCCGCTTGGCTCTACCACGTTCAAAATATCTTTGAAGGCCGGTAACCTGCAGCTCACCTCAGGTGTTGCAGATGTACGTAGGCGTCGCTAATCGCACATCAGGTGCCTCCGCTTTGGCGAAACCCTTTCCCATAAAAATATACATTGTGTCCTGTAATTTTTATCTAGGTTTATATTATAATAATATATTCCAATCGTAAATAAAATTCCTTAATGGTGAAGTTTGCAGAAAATGTATTTAGAAAAAGGACGTGATCTCTAAATAAATTTTTCGATCAGACCGCTTCAGCGCGTCGCGAGATTGCAACTGATCGGTATTCCACTGCACACTGCTCCCGCATGTTCAAGATAACTATATATCTCTTGAAATAAAACTATCATTACGGATTATATTATATTATTTTCTTTGGGTCTATTAATCTTAGATATTCATTTTACTTGTATTTGGTTAATATAACCACATATATAATCACTCTGTGACTACTCGATCTCAGAATTTAGAAGTTGATGAATTCTAGTTTGTGAAATATTATTTTTAATTTGTTACTTTTTACTGACGCAAATGTTTATAGCATAATTGTAAAAAACGTTAGTATTATTTTTACATATACAGGTTGGACGTAAGCTGATAATTATCTCAAAATTGTTTTGAACATTGTGAAATAAAAATATTTACGACAGAAACAAAAATAAAGTTTTCAAACAACTAAAATATCCAATTAATCCATTTGAAACGCAAGCGTCATTTGTCAAGAAACATAGTTTACTGACCTCGGTGAGAGCGACGACACGAGGTCTTTGACCGCGAGTCGGCGATTTCAAACGTGGGCGATAGAGTAGGCTTAGTTGACTGTTAATTCGAGTCAAAGTAGCAAACATTAAAAATACTGTATTCATAATTGATATTCATGATACTCATAAAGAAATAAACGTTTTTTGAACGTGTTTTTTATAATATTAGGTGAATGTCTAAACTGAGGTTAAAGTGAAAGTCTAAATTTATGGACGTTCTTCTTGCAACGTACATTTCGAATTTTTCAGTTCATTCAGTCGCCGATTGGGTAGACGACAACGAATTCTTCATGACTGATTCATCACTGACACGCAAAGCAGAATAGTATATTTGTCTGTAATGTGTTCAGATAAATAACAATGGAGATGTAGGGAGATCTAGATGCATCAATATTATTCTGTTAAGAATATGTCCCAACCGGCGTACTACGCATCACGCATGTCTGAGAGATAACAAAACAAATATATTTCCTGGACATGTGAAATCCGCCAACCAACCCTCCAACCAATAAACCCTCCCAGATATTTGAGGAGTGTCAGGCTACTAATTTACTTTACTATGTGTTAACCGTTCATCTAATGGTTGATCAGGGAAGTGGTCGACTGTGGAAATGCCTACAATACTTCATAAACAACGAAGTAGGGACAAGTCCAGAAATCTCTGAGAGCAACCCAACGACGAGGCTTACTATGTGTCACGTTAAGTCTCCTAGAGAGACGAAAGTGGAAGGCCAAAGCTCTTTCGGCTATGCTGAGTTGAGTTACAAGGTAATCCACAACGAGTCAACGGAATCAGAAGCGCAAACAGTTTTAAAAATTTTACATAAATTTATTGGAAATCACCGAAGCCTGCCATCGCTCTACACTTCATTTCATTATTAAACTAACTTACACTCCGTGCCTTCTGTAGCTTTATTTTAATTAGTTTTTCTATATTGAATTTAAAACTCAGTAATCAATTTAATCTTAGTTGTTTTTGCAACATGGAAAGCAATTTCAAAGTTAATTAAATTACATCTTAACGGTACATCTCTTGCAAAATAAAATAATAAAACAGAAATCCCCTTTGAGGCCACGTCGGCGCCGCTAATTGAGTTTTCGTGCTTTCCCCAACACTGGGCCGTTCGTCCGTTTCATAATGTTGTATTATCTTTCAAATTAGCTCGTTACTTATTACTACTGTCGTCGAAGTATACAACGGTGATATATTACTTTTATTCGCATTGATAATTATTTAAAACTTATCACATGAGCTTTTCTGTATGTACGACTCGTAGTTGTATCCGTGCGCACAAAGCGCATAATAACATAGGACACGTTGCACCTCAGCAATTTGTATCCGTGCGCACAAAGCGCATAATAACATAGGACACGTTGCACCTCAGCAATTTGTATCCGTGCGCACAAAGCGCATAATAACATAGGACACGTTGCACCTCAGCAATTTGTATCCGTGCGCACAAAGCGCATAATAACATAGGACACGTTGCACCTCAGCAATTTGTATCCGTGCGCACAAAGCGCATAATAACATAGGACACGTTGCACCAGCAATTTGTATCCGTGCGTACAAAGCGCATAACATAGGACACGCTGGACCTCAGAAATTTGTATCCGTGCGCACAAAGCGCATAATAACATAGGACACGTTGCACCTCAGCAATTTGTATCCGTGCGCACAAAGCGCATAATAACATAGGACACGCTGGACCTCAGAAATTTGTATCCGTGCGCACAAAGCGCATAATAACATAGGACACGCTGGACCTCAGCAATTTGTATCCGTGCGCACAAAGCGAATAATAACATAGGACACGTTGCACCTCAGCAATTTGTATCCGTGCGCACAAAGCGCATAATAACATAGGACACGTTGCACCTCAGCAATTTGTATCCGTGCGCACAAAGCGCATAATAACATAGGACACGCTGGACCTCAGAAATTTGTATCCGTGCGCACAAAGCGCATAATAACATAGGACACGCTGGACCTCAGCAATTTGTATCCGTGCGTACAAAGCGCATAATAACATAGGACACGCTGGACCTCAGCAATTTGGATAATATTAATGATAATAGATGTAGTGGAGTTAAGTAATTTTGAGTACGTTTGATAATTTTTAACCCAAGAGCCCGTTCTGAAAACATACGCGAGGTGCAGATCTATTGGCATCCTGAACGTTATTCATTATTTATCATGATCCTGAGATGCTGCTTTGATCCCTTGATGACTCTTTTCTTCCAGTGGGTGGGTAGATAGAGGATTACTAATAGAAGGCGGTATAACCAACCTTACCTTTTATTGAGGTAAAGTGAGCAACTGAGCAAACGGTTCACCCGATGGCAAGCGATCACCGTCGCAGAGGAGCTGCGGGTGCGTTGTCGACCTTAAGGGATATTTAGGAGAGGGAAGGTAACCTCCGATACCTCAATCATCAAACGAAACACAGAAGGAAAGGAAAATAAAAAGTACAGATGAAATGCTTTTTTCTTTATGTGTAAATAAATCAAGAAAAGAAACAGTAAATATGAAACAAAAGCAGGCGCCTAGATAAAAAAAGAACAATGTTGAGAGCACATTAAATTTGTATGCAGTTGTCATCTTTTTTGAGTGATGAACGCTCGAGAAGCCAGGAACTCCAGCTTACGAGTTGCAAAAAGCATTTTTATTTAAACTTATTCTGCTCGCATGTATTCATTCATTTGAGCTCGACCGTATGTTCCCGTACTTATTACTACTCAGATTTATTCAGCGTTCTTAATTTCGCAGAGTTTTTGTATTTCGCCAGTCGAAGATTATATTTCAGAAAGCTGTAGCGTTTTAAGAACTAATGTAACATACTTTAGAAAAAATATCTTTTTATTTTTGTGGGAACGGCGGCAAACGAGCAATCGGGTTACCTGGTGGTAAGTGATTACCGTCGCCCACGTACATCTGCAATACAGGAGGAGCTGCAGGTGGGTTGGCCTTTAAGGTTATTAGGGAGATGGTATGGAGGATAAGGAGGTGGATGGGGAGTGGGAGGCTCTCCTCCGGCTACCTCACTTACCCAACGATACGCAGAAGCACAAGTTGGGGGCATCTTCACGCCGGTATTCTGCGAGGCCGTGGTATTAACCCGGTCGAGCCGGCCCATTCGAGCAGCAGCTAAAGCCGTCGCTTGGCCCTACCACGTTTGAAATACTTTACGAAAACTAATGATGAAATGGATTTACTATTTATTAATTCAGGTTAGTGCATAATTTACTTTTCTTCCTCTGGGTCTCGTAAATGGCTATTAAGAGAAAACGCTTGGATATCGCGATGGCAACAGACAGATGACAAAATAACCACTTCGAAAATTACCAGACCAAAATTAAGCAGACCGACGACGGGCGGCAGCGTGCAAGGTGCGAGGTGCCTGGTATGGGCGAGGCGATTGTCCCACAGACGCGGCGGACTATTTATTTACAGGCTGGTAAGGTACGGTAAGGTTGTGTACCAGTTCGTGTTGCCAGTCACCTCTCCACCTTTGCAACCGAGATGTATTACTTCATTGCAGAGCGTACGAGGAAAACTCAAAATTGATCAGAGAGCTCTGGCTAGGGCTATGTTCGATGTTTTTCTGAGAGAAAGAATCTGCAACTACAAAGTTCACAGCAAACGCCGGGCTTATTGATATGTAATATTGTCAATGGAAAGTCCAGCAGTGGACGACGGCAGAGATATAAATAAATAGAGCTAGGTTTGCATTGACATAGTCAATCGAATAGTCCACAACTTTTGTTCCCATCAATTTGAATGTATAAATACACCGCCAGAGCTTAATCACTGCAAATATTGTGTTGCCTCTCGGAGAGCAGTCCACCCTTGTTAGCATAACAGATTGATGGTATAGGTAGCGGCGCGGCTGCCGTCGGCTGTTGATTGCTTTTCGAGCGTTACTTTTGTTTCAACCGGAAACGCGCGGCGCTTCCGCGCTGTTTTCCTTTGATCTCCAGCAACACGAAATGAAAGTTAAGCACAAAATAGTAAATTACATGAATGGCATTGTATTTTTTCTATTATACTGCAAATTCCTTTACAAAGTTTATTATAATTATATGGCGTAAAATTGCGCATTAGACAACCATATGAGAAGACATTTCGTAATTTTATTACGTTTTAATTTCGTAATTATTTTCTGTTAACAAATTGATTTGTATAAATTTGAAGGCACGAGAATATTCTACATGATTTAACTCATATTAACTTTAAGTTGCGTTACTTCGATGTCCAGGCTTCGAAGCCGTCATTCAGGTCCGGTCATGTCGGTTGACATGTTGACTTTTTAATTTACTAGTATCTTTGATTTCAATTGCTTGTTGTCCAGCACCTGTTGGCCTTCAGCTGGCAATTAGGAAAATAATAATGCAATATTAACAGCCATTCTTAGCACGACTATGTCCGGCAGAGTCGGTGACCAAAGAAACTGCACTCAAATAAAAAAGAAAACTTTTCTCAATAATTTTTTAATCAATCTTAAATCAAAATGTAATGGCTTTTTAATAGAACAATATTCTTTCAAATTATTTCTATTGAGAAAGGCATAATCTTTAATCTGCGGCTTATCATGAAAAACTCTTGTTTGGAAAGGTTAAGACGTCCCTTACATAATACTAACTATACAATACCGAAGCTTATTATCAACAGCATAAAGTCGATTTTCTCCTGTATCAAAATATGTGGTCGACGATAGCGACGCTGGAAGGCGTAATAAACCCTATGTCATTCGCCACAGTGTACATTTTCGTGTTTAAATTAAATTAAATTTCTTATGCAAAACCTGAGAAGGGCAGAAGTGAAAACATCGTAGAATAATCGTTTCAGTTTAGACTAGATATTTATAAGTACTTACGCCTGTCACCCACAGGAGTCCCGTTTACTCCGCTTAAAACGATTTCACTAAAAGACTAGAAGAAAACTAAATATAAACCAATATTTATAACTCATAGTTAATAGTTATATATATCATACTATATTGGTCATCCGGATAGACTTTTGGAAACTAAAATATAGGGCTTAATAAGATCCTAGAACACATCATGCCAAATACAGACAAACATCAACTAAAATAAATAAATAATAAACATTACGCGCGGTGGAAGTAAAACTAAACGCGCGGGATTCTTTATCATTTGTTGTCTGTGTTTTTAATCTATGTCTAGGATAAACGAAACGATAAAAAAATAACACGGTATGATGTTATTTCAATTACACACGGAATTATTATGGCATTGCGTATTCGCTAGTGAGTGAAAAATAGAGCTTTTAATTTATGACCCTAACTGCTTGCTACTTTGAAACATCTCATCTTGAGATAGCGGCCTCAAGAGCTTGCTGTTGTCTTTCTGTTCGGCGGCCATTTCAAATGTCTATTAGTAATGTTTCGTTCCGTCTTAAAAAAAAAAATAGGCAAAATGTTTAATTTTAAATATTAAAAAAAAGAAGTAATACCAGAATAAGAGTGTATTTCGAGTAGTTTAATGCCTATAAAGTTCGTTTCTCCGACACATAGATCGGCGCAGACCGTTACCTTAGTCCGTAAAAAGGTCTGAGTTACTCTCAGGTCGCTCCTAAAGAAGTTTAACTTATGCGTTGAACATTTTACGACGTTATTACAACTCTAAGAGTTATTGAAACAGTTTGTATTAAAATTGTAATATCACTTCTATACTTACTCTATGGTAAAATATTTGCCGACAGATCGTCGCAATAAAAAACGTATGTCACTCAGTTCCTACGAGCCATTGATGCCGAAACAAGCCGACGCTTCGGTTTTCCTGGAACGTCTATAAAGTTTACGCAGTTTTAGTTTGTTCGAGTTTTCAAGTCTCTAATTCAAGCGTTCGTTTCAAAGTTTAGTCCCAAAACTTCCATCTTTCCACTAGCCCTGCCTACTACGTAATTCATTTTCAAGTTAGCGTGAAGCTTAATTAAAGCAAAGTTTCGGTAAACTTTGTGTTCTAAGAAAACAAGAATTTGATGCATTAATATCTTGCACAAATGATACTGCCTAAGTAAATACGGCTTAGCATAGGAATGTTAAGAGCTTTGGAACGAACGACTTTCGGAAATCATTTATATCAGAAAATTAGTATGTACTCTATTGCATATACTCACGCCTGTGACCCATAGGGGTAGAGATAGGCTATGAATTTTCATTTGGCATGACTCAGGGTAGCCAAACGAGCCACCACAGTCAACTTTACGCCTCTCCGGGAGATAATACGTCATAGGAACCAAACGTGATCGTCGGGCTTGTTCCCGGAGACAGACATCAGACTTTTGCGGTCTCCAACGTCATCTACGTGGCGTCACAATTTGAATTAATTAAAGAGGAGAAGGTCGTTGTCGATCTGTACGAGGCGGACGATTTGCAATTTGCAAGTTAGAATCAAATATTGACGCTCGCACCCCGAAAGCGTTACTATGAAACGTTTCGTTCAATAGCCTTCGTTAGCGGTGTGGCACATGCCCCCGCTGTCCCACACCTGTGCCCACATAGTGCCTACTCACTTAATTCCACGGCGCCGGGCTGTACACAGACCATAAACTAATTGAATATTCCCCGATTCATATTGGTAAAATCGGTCGAGGGTACGTTGAGTTAGTTTATAGTCTATTATTATTATCAGTTTAAAGAGTGCCTGCCTTGTGGGATCGAATTCCGCCAAGGGCAAACATTTGTATCATGAATATCCTTTCTATTTTTATACAAAAGTCGTGGATGTTCATACAAGTTTATATGATTATATATCTATATATCTTATTACCAACCCGTTGCCAAGAACCAAGAACCAGGGAATCCTAGTTTGAGACTGCTGTTATTGTTCGATGTATTTCTTTATTCTCATTATATCCATGTGGTATACCCTGCAACCGCATTGCGTGAAGAAAAACCGGCCAAGTGGGACTCGGACCCGCGCACCGAGGGTTCCGTGCAGCTGTATCTTACAATATATTTTGCTTATGTATTTATCAAAAAAACTTTTGTTTTCTTTCTTTCGGTTTATGGTATGAGGACACGTTGTCAAAACACGTTTCATATACGCTTAATGTTCATTTATTGATTTTTTAATTATCTGTTAGGTTATGAAAATTGTAACTACCGATTATGGCTCAAAAGATGAAGCACTATAAAGGTAGGACAGAGGGACGGAAGGACAGACTGCGTAGGCTTAGTAACAGAGCTTCGTACGGTCGTAAGGAACCCTAACAAAGATCTGCCAATCTGCATTTTGCATGAAATTAGTTTCTTCTATTTCTTTAACAGCCTTTGTTCAAAGGTTTTTGTCTTGCTGCGGATTTAAAAATATTTTTTTTATTAAACTTAATGTCGCATATCTTATTTCAGTAACTATATCCTACTATAACTTGCCTGTGGATTTCCTGAAACCTTTCATTTATAAACATCGCGGTATACAGTTCGGTTCAATCTTAGTTTGAATTGCGTCTGAGGCAGCAATGTCGATCTAATACATTGGTCATGAGCCTCGAGATGTCGACGCAAGCGTGTTTAAGGTGGCTTTAGCACCGTTCGATAATAGAAATTCTTTTAGCGATACGAATCGATCCGTACGTGCGGACGCGAGCGCTGCGCGGTAACACGCATACCTACTTGGGTCGGTAAGTTAATCGAAAAATTATTAACTCTGTGACAAACACAGAAATATACAGCGTATTGTTGTTTAAATTAAAAAAAAATAACAAAAGATAAGCGAGCCAGTAAATGTTTTGTAAAAAAAGGGATCTTAGACGTGGTAGAGCCAAGCGGCGGCTTTTAGCTACTGCTCGAATGGATCGGCGCGACCAGGATACCACGACCTCGCAGAATACCGGCGTGCAGTAGAGACATCTTCAGGTCGTCAGTGAGGTAAATAAAAGGCTCCTAAATATCGTTAAAGGCCGGCAGCAACCTGCAGCGGCTCTGATGCTGCAGATCTACTTGGGCGACGGTAGTCGCTTATCATCATGAGGCGCTTACACGTTTGTCCGCTGAACCATAAAGAAAAAGAGTCATGAATTTAAAATGAACTTCCAATCTAACATCGTTTCAGTAAAACGTTTCATAGTCAGATGTACGACGTGGTCGAGGTTTGAAACGATATCTGCAGACGTGACTAAGCATATGGACTGTAACTATTTACATAATGATTTCTTGCATTTACGCGAACACTACACATTTGAAATGAAACTATTATTCTATGGCGTTTCATTTTAGTTTCCATATTCCAGATGTTTCGAGTGCTTTACAGCACCTGTGGCTTGGCATCCTGTAGTAAATAAAATTAAATCCTAGACCTCGAGATACTGTGAGCACTTTCTGCGTACTAATAATTTTAATATAGTTATTGGTACAATCTGATATAACAGCTAACAGTTATTTTAATTTTAATTGAATAAAAGATTTATAAAACGAAATAAATCCTGTTATACTCAAAGCATAAGAAAATTAAATAATAAATAATCTTAATTCGTAAGTAACGAAGAATATTTCAACTTTTTGTGTGCCGCCGGCCCGTTTTTCCATAAAAAAAAAACATCCACCAGCACTTATGAACAGACAATACATACATACAGACATACTAAACAAGAAAGCTCGAAAGACTGCGAAATAAAAACAGTCAACGCGTCCATCATTTGAGTTGGCCAAATCGCCGAGCCCGTGGCAGTGTTTGCGCAACCCATTAGCAATCAGCGTTCAGAAATAACTTAAAAGCATTCGCTTCGGTCCGCCTTTCTGACTCTATGGACACAAAGCCGAAATTTCCATTATACGAAATGAACGTTTGCTTTTTCTGCGTAACTGCGAAAAAAAATGTTCTATGTTTGCCCAATTGGGTCATGTAGCACGAATGATGTGTGTCGAGCATACAAAACTCCGACGTGACATACTATTCTAACATTTTTTCATAGCATTCATGATACAAATGAAGAGAATATTTGATGTAGAAGTTAAGATAATATTAGTATAATATACAGGAGGTAAGATAAAGAGCACAGTGTAACCACAAAATTATTAATTTGTTTTGTGAATTATAACAATATAGCTGTGCACGGTGTTTACTAACAGAATTCCATGTAATGAGAACAGGATATAATGATATATTAGGAGATATATTAGAAGATGGGCAATAGCATAGCCCTGCATAAGAACAAAAAGTGGCAACTATGGCAAAACACTCTCCTTTGATGAGATATAATGAAATTACGACTAATATGGAACTTACGTAATGAAATTATATAAAGGCGAAACTTTCAAGGCTCTTTCCCATAGTCCCTCTTACGGCACTCGCGGGAGGAAAGAGGGTGGCAGAGTAGTACACCGGTACCACATGGCTTATTCTTTAATACAATAAGAAAGAAGAAGTTTAATTTTATTAATATAGCGACTATCGCCGAGTGGTTGGAGGATCTATCTGCGAATCAGGAAACTCGATTACGATTTTCCTTGTGGAGGGAGGTGATGGGCCGTACCAATAAGTTATTTTCCGTAACTAATAAATGATTTGTGTCGATAGCTGGGACACTACAATGGCGACAGGCTCGCCACTAGTTTCTTTTCCCAGGGGTTGGGTTTCTAAGACTATGTACAGACCTCAGACCACCCCGGTATTGGATATACTGACATAGGAGCTTATTTTATATAGTTTTCAATTTAATTTAAGTGTTTAATTTGTTTTGTTTGGTTTATTTAACATAGAACATATTTACATTGGGATTTCTAAAATATTTTGTAACATCTTTTAATAAAACTGATCATTGTTAAGTTTAAAAAAAATTTGCGTTAACATATTTTAAACAACTCAAAATCGAAATTCAGCCAGATAAACATGTTATCGTACAAAAACGAGCGACTTGTCGGCCTGAGGGTTCGCCGGAAAAACTTTATTCTGTTTTCGGATCAACACAACTTTACTTGAATACACGAGTATTACAACGTTGGCTTATTTATTCTTATTATTCTGTTTAAAGCTTTTAGCTATTATTTATTCAAATCAGCGCTCCAATTTAAACAAAGAATAATATAACAAGCAGAAATTTCAGTATCTGAAAGGCAGACAAGAGTTAATAAAGTAAATATGTTCAATAGAGTATTTTCGCTGTTTATTTTCGGTAGGTACTCGCAGTGGATTTCCCTAACATAAATTATTTTTATGTCAGTTGTTTGTTACGTTCTTGCAAAATGGGAATCTGTAATTTCTGACAACAGGAATGTGTGTTTATATAACACACACGAGCAATTTTATATGCATGATTTTTTATCCATTTTTTTGATAATAGTGATGTATTCGTAAACATAAAAATAATACCTTAACTATATTAGATTCGCGTTTTCAACAATTGTAATGATATGTTGCTGTTTAAAAGACGGAAACCGCATCAATCATATATGTATATAATTAGCTTAGCGTAATTATATACGTGGTCTAAAACATTGAATTTGATTCTGCTTCCGATCGCGTAGCACTCCGTAGCGCTCGTAGCAGTGTAAGCATACCGATCCTATTCATAAGCAGCGTAGGAGTGAAGTAGCATGATAGTTAATTTAAAACTAAATGATATATTTCTTTTATTTCGATGAGAAAATGTTTTAGCATTCTTTTTTAATTGTTGTACTGTTATAAGTTATAAAAATGTATCATAAAGTATTTCTAATGTATCTAAATGAAATATATAAAACTTCTGAAACAATGCTAAAATAAGCAAGTTTTCAAGCAGAGTTGTTAAGAGATATATGGTTGAGATGAAGAGTCACGTCTTTTTGGAAACAATGGACCAAGTGTTATGACGCAACAGATTTGAGACGATAGCGTCCTAAGTTTGACGACTCAACTGTGCGCTCGAGAGGTGCTCGTAGTCGCACTACACACGGATTCGAATCCGCTACCATAGCATGCACGACGTGTATAGAATCACATGGAAACTAATTCTGAACTGCTGGAAGAGGCTAAAAATTAAAGAGATAGCGGCATAAGTGTATATAAAATTAAATAATTTAGGCAATCTAGAAGTTTTAAATTATTTAATTATATAGCTAGTATTTACGGAAGTTATCACGTTTAATAACTATTTTAAAACTATATACCCAACGTTACAATACCTACAGCACCAGTGGACCTTAAGGTGCGTGATGTCGGAGGACTGAGGTCTTTGGTAAAGAGGAAACGTCGGAAAAAAGTTAGTTAACACGATTAAATACATAATATAGTATACAAACTATTAAAGTTTCATTTCAATGTGTAGTATTTGCATAGACACAGGAAATCAGTGCACGTAATTATAACTTAATATAGCTGTAGCCGCAAGAGCCTCTTCTATTTAAATAGTCCAGTTTATCGGACTCCTTTAAGTTATTTTTATAATGATTGCAGTGTATTAATTACCTAATTTGTAATAGATTAGATATAATTTGATTACCACGTTATAATTTAGAGTGAAATTATTGATTGCCTAAATTTGTTAGTAATACTCCGATTTACTTATTTCCTAATAGTGAATTATAATTTAATTAAGATTTGTGTTCACTACTGTAAAATTCTTACGTAAGTTTTCGTTATTGAGTGAACACCGGCAGAGGGACACTTGAGTCGTGGCATCGGTCGGTGTAGGTCGTCTATTCTTTCACTGTTGTGTTAATCAATTTTTAAAGAGTGAACTGTGATTTAAAATCGTTAAAAGCGTAAAGTAAATAAATTAATAAGTAAAGTATGTGTTCCTTATTTGTAATGGATCAAGAGAAGGACAGCACTGCCGAGCCCTTGTCATATGGAAACAGCAGTGCTCTCTGCTCCCCCAAAAAATACCCTTGGAACATTTACTTTGTCATAGCAATTAATTGATAAATCCTATTTACGTATTTACGGGAACACCACACATTTGAAATGAAACTATTATTTACGGATTATTATCAATAGATCAATAAAAACCCGCGTCAAAGAACATATGTCTGATGTAAAACATAGAAGCCCTGGGAAGTCTGCAGTCTGTTATCATATTCTAGATCGCTTCCACTATTACATTAGATCTGACAGACCACATAACCTCGCAATGGAATGCCGATTGCTGCCAAGCATGATTCGCGACGCTACTGAAATAAAAAAAATATCTTAATTTAAATAGAGGAAATGGTGTCTGTCTATTATTAGAAAGCTGACGATAACGGGTTAACCATTACAACAGCCTCAGTCCCCCCGTGACCACAGGTGCTGTAAAGTTTCCGAAATATCGGGAAAAACACAATTATCACCAAATCCCTATAGATTAATTTAAATAATGAAATACTAATGGAATGTGCAAATTATACATGATTTAACTCTCAGACTTTAGAAATTGTTACTTTTTTATTCATTTTTATGTTATATATTCATTTCAGCCTACTACAAGTCCACTGCTGAACATAGGCCTCCCCAAAGATTGCCATAAAGCTCGGTCTTGAGCCACCTGCATCTATCGACTTCCCGCAACATTTGCGCAGGTCGTCACTCCATCTTGTGGGGTGTCGTCTCACACTGCATTTGCATGTACGTGGCTGCCACTCGTCAACCTTTCTTCTCCAACGGTTGTAGGTTCTGCGAGCTATGTTATAAATAATATATTATAATTATGTTGTATATTTTTGTAGTTATTTATGTTATATTGGCAAAATTATTTGCGTATATACAACGAGTGGTGAGTCGGTTGCGAAAAAAAAATCTGTATTACTCATGGATGCAATAAAATAATATGATTCGATAAACAAAACCTGTCATTCCGACTCTTTCCTGCCGTGGAAAATTAGTGACGTAAGAGTGGAAAAGTCTTAGAAATGTAAACCTACTGCCATACCGTTTGCCGACGGTTGGCATCGTCTCAAGTGCGAGGCGTCGCGTACTGCGATCACCAATGCGATTTCCAGGAACCCTTCCATTGGGAGAGTTCTATCCCCACCAGATGACTTATTAAAATCAAAACGAGCCGTTTATTTATATGTTGATTGTTGACTGTGTTCGATTTAATTAAAAAAGGATTACAAAAAGCTTAGGGAGGTAATGCCATTTGGCATTATCCGCGACGTAATGAAATGTTAAAGTATTAAAATGATCTCTTGTATTTACGCGAACACTACACATTTCAAATGAAACTATTATTTACGGACGGGGCCCACGCTGCCCAGCCGTGAAACGTCGGATTGAAAAGTAAAATTAGAGGCTGTAATATCTCTAAATAGTTCATTTCAAATTATATCGTGACGTAATGAGTGATTCGTTAAGAAATACTCCATATATTTATGTGAAAAATTCACGCATAACCATCACCCAAAGGTATAGACAGAGATTGCGGATTTCTATTAAGCACAACTCAGCGTAGGGCTTTCGTCTACCTTACGCGCCTCCGGTAGATTGAATGTGGCAGGCGGCGAGCCTGCCGCCGGGCTTGCCCCGATGATTACTTTGAGGGCTTTTCCTCTCTGTCGGTTTTTACGACACCCGCGGGGAGTAAGGCTCTTACGACCCTACTTTTTCTTTTATGAATAAGCACAGTTAAATCTACCTAGGAGTCGTCTGTGTACGCACACATAGCCATTTCTGTCGCCAAACCAAAGTACTAAAGTACTATTGTGTTGCGGTTTGAAAGGTAAAGAGAGCCGGTATAGTGACGCGCTGTGTGATATTGCATAACACCTTATCGACGGGGGGTAACACTGCATCTGTGACCTTCTTCTATTGAGGTTGTTTGCAGGTGACCATTAGCTGCAGTAACCACTTATCAGGTGGGCTGTAAGCTCGTTTTTAAATCACTCCACTAAAAAAGAATACAATTTTAATCATATCTTAAACTTGATCGTGGGATAAATGATATTAAGTGTTGGCATTTTGTTTGCTTACACGGTTTGGCACGTTCTGGTGAGGTTAGGGCAAATGGCAACTGGGTGTTGTAGTAGGCAGGAGAATCACGTGGCTTAGTGGTTAGCGTACACTTCTGTACCATGGGTCGTGGGTTCGAATCACAGCCGAAATTAATATTTTTACAAAAATTATTGGTTTTCAGGACTAGTTGTGTTGTGCCCGTCCCCGTGTCTCTGACACTGCATTTGACCCTTCATCCAATCTTAATCATATAATAAATCTTAAAAGTTACATCGTACATGTGAAGGTAAAGACGAGCGAGGGACTTGGTGTTTGCGCGTTCATTAGAGAGACCTTATATGGTAGAGTTAATTAATTTTAACTTAATATATATTTTTTAATTACTAAACGTAAATAATACGAAGTTATTTATTTAAGTGAATGTAATTTGCTTTTTGTTCCAACATTTTACCCACTTTTAACTGAAGTTATCTGCGATTACATATTTATTGCTTTTTTAAAATTTAAATCCTTTCACTTACTTGTAAATGTATTCAAAGTTACAAAAAACTAAAAGAGTTTTTCCTTTTTCATAGCAGTCACAGCCACAGAGTTCCGTTTCGCTGACGCTCGGGCTTGTGTTTGTGTTACAGACTTTTTCTAAACGATGTTCCTGACGTACGAATAACCTCCGCCGTACGCTGCACCGGCGATGCGAGGAAGCCTTTGAGAGCTGTTGCGAAATATTTTGCATCGCATGTGCGACGCACCGCTTTGCCAACAAAGCTGTGTGAAGAATTACGTTTTAAAAAAAATCCTATGCCCCTGGTGGTGAACACAAATTTTACTTCACAGCTAAAAGTACATTCATTTTTTATACAACGCTAGCTTCCGCCCGAGGTTTCATCGGCGTGGAGAGTCTTACGGGGTTTTCCTCGGATAAAATGTAGCCTATATGTTTCCCCAGGCTATCTAGAATCCACACAAAATTATATAAAGACATTTATTCCTTCACTTACATCTAAACACAGCACATGATATGGCGATACATAACAATTATAAAATAACAAATCAAGAAAAAATAAATAAAACAAACTATGAATATGAAAGAGAAAATGAAAACAGGAAATTAAAAACAAATAAATTGCGCTATAAAAAAAAGAATTTGTGTGTGTTGTGATGAAGCGGCGGAAAGGACCGTCTCAGCATGAGCCACGAGGTGTCGCAGCGCTGATTTTCAGTCGGCCCCCGGTGTCCGTGCGCAGCGGACAGTAAGCGAGTAGTTTTTTTTTTTTTTTTTCATTAATCTTCTACTGTTATTATATATATATATATTTATATTAAGTTATTAACGAAGTGTGATAATATCAAATTATGTAATGAGTACAAATTAAATAAATTTTGTCCACAAATAACTGCTAAACTATATGCGAACGCGGTATGCCGTTGAACAGACAATGAGTGTACACAGTCAGAATGCTGGATTCAAATTATAACTTCTTTATGGGACGTGAAGGAAACAGTGGCAAGCCAGTGACGAAAACAAAGAAAAATAAATAAAAATAAAAATATGCAGTAAATTACAGTAAAGAAATATTAAAAAATTATTATTTATTATTTAATTAGATAAGATTAATTTTGAATGATTGTAAATTAGCATGTACCCTTCTGTTCGTTTATTAAATGTTTTTTAAAATTACTTTTAAAGTTTCCTAATGTTTTAAGATCGCGCAATGGTGGAGGTAGATTATTCCAACAGTGGGTGGCAGCATACTTATAACTACCTCTGAAAGCCGAAGAACTATGCCGAGGAACACTTAACAAGTAAGAAGAAGCGCGGGTGAGATACTTATTGTGTTCCCGGCACCAGTCTAGTTTGCTGTAGAGATACTTTGGGTTTTTTAGTTTTAATAACGCCAAAGAGAGAACAAGCAAAGTGGAGCTTGCGTCTGGCAGCCATTTTAAGACTGTTACTCTCATTGAGGAATGGACTTACATGACCTCTGGGCGGCACAGTAAAGCAAAATCTTACGCAGGCATTTTGAACCCTTTGTATAAGATGTGCGGTACGTGACAGAAAACACGGCCCATAAACAATGTCAGCATAATTAAATTTCGATAGAATTAGTGTGTCGGATAATCTCTTCCGTAATTCTATACTTAGGTACCCACGCATCTTATATAAGATTTTTAACCGGTAGAAACAGTTTTTGACAATACCTGCAATGTGATTTTCAAATCTTAAGTCAGGGCTTACTACAATTCCTAAATTACGAGCCATTTCGACCCTTTCCAATGCTGTTCCTTTAATATATAATTTAGGATCAAAGTCGTTAATTTTACCTATCTGTTTTTTAGTTCCACAAACTAAGTATTTTGTTTTTGACGGGTTCAAAACTAGGGAATTTCTCTCGGACCACTTCACTATTCTATCTAAATCGTCATTAAGGCCTTTTATCGCTTCTTTAGCATGACTAGGGTTAAAGGAGGTATATATCTGCGTGTCATCTGCATATATGTGGTATTTACAATTTTCAAAGCAATTGCTAATGTCAGATGTATACAACGCATACAACACAGGTCCCAAAATAGATCCCTGAAGGACGCCTCTCGTAACCCGCTGCGGAGATGACATACAATTCTGGCCATTTTCTTTATTAATTATTATTTGTTGGGATCGTCCTTCGAGGTAGCTGTCAAACCATTTTATTGTGTTTGGGTCAAATCCATAGTAAGCCATTTTGGACAGAAGTAGAGTCGTATTGATTGTATCAAATGCTCTGGAATAGTCTAGTAATACAAGTACAGTTCCCTTTCCTGCATCTTGAGCCTCTAATACGTTGCCTACTACATCAGAGAGCGCAGTCGCCGTACTTCGTCCCTTCCTGAAGCCTGATTGAAGATCAGGTAAAATACAGTTATCTTCCAGATAAGATGTTATTTGCTTACATACCACTTTCTCCAGAATTTTTGATAAACAAGATAGTAAGCTTATAGGTCTTAAATCTTTGACATCTTCAGGGTTCGCTTTCTTAGGGAGAGGACGTATTAGAGCTCTTTTCCAGATATCAGGAAATTTGTTCGTACTAATTGACCGGTTAATTAACGCTGTAATAGTATCCAAACTCTGAGGGAGTGTCATCAATACCATATTGATCGATATACCATCCACTCCTAATGCGTTCGATTTTAAGGACTTGATTATATTTAAGATGGCGTCCTGAGATACTGGTTCCAGACAAAAACTCCCAGAGCCGAATCTATCAAATTCAAAATACGTTAAGTCTGATATACTCACGCTACATGATCCTGGTATGTTGAGGAAATGAGCATTAATTAATTCTGGATCCATTAATTGCAGTGGTAATTGAGTATCACTTTTTGGCGGAAGCGAGTATGCCTTCAGATTAGACCACAATTTCTTCGGGTTGTTAATATTGCAGTTAATGAAAGTATTGTAGTAAGCCTTTTTTTCGTAGTATAGCGCGATATTAACTTGGTGCTTCATTTGTTTATAGTAATCCTTATGGTGCGGCAACTGCGAGCATCGATATCTATTACGTGCTTCATCTCGTAAGTTCATCATGAATTTAATATTCTCGGTTATCCAGGGACAAGGACGGTCCCTCAATACAACCGATTTAATAGGAGCATGCAAGTCAAATAAGTGTATAATCCAGAAACTAAATATTTCCGTCATTTCATTTATGTTAACCATACCATTTATATTTGTCCATGGGATTAACTGGAGATCATGTTCAAAATAATCGGGCAGAATATCATTAAGGGGACGATATACTATCGTTCGGGGGGGTATTTTATCTTTTTTTACATATATCTCGCACGTAAGGAAGGCGTGACTACTTAAATCGTCAATACGATGAATAGTCACCTTTCGCGAAGTTGCATCCGTACATGTAACATCTATAAGTGTTCGGCTGGTTTCAGTAACATGACTGGGCGAATCAATCAATTGTTGGATATTTAAATAATTTATAAATTCTAAAAAACGTTTGGTCTTCGTGTCACCTGGGTTAAGTAGGTTAATATTAAAATCTCCTAATAAAAGAACATAATCATATGAAAAAGTGCTAATACTGTCAGTTATTGCATCCAAAAAAATGTCGATATTGAGCCATGGCGGTCGGTAAGCCGTACCGATCACGATACTTTTTGAATTTACGGTTAAGCACAACCATATTTCCTCTACAGAATTGTGGTATGGAGTGCATAACATCCGTGTATTAAATCCCCTTTTGACGTAGAAGCCTACACCTCCTCCGCGGCCAGCGCGGACGGAGAGCGGTCGCGGCACGTGACGCAGCCGGTAGCCGGGCACGCGCGGGGCGCGCCCCTCCTCCCCCTCCCGGAGCCATGTCTCATTTATTGCCATGAGATCGACTCCGTGCCGACTCATAGCGGCGAGGAATTCATCATGCTTAGTACCTAACGAACCTGCATTTAGAAAGCCAACTTTCAAGTACCTAGATTTATTCATTGATATCCGGTAAATAGGCAATAATGAATATGTAAAAAAGGTACGAAAGTTCTTATGGTTAAAAATACCGTTTGTCTACAAAATATTATAGTTATGAAATACAACATAAAATTATATAGTATAGGTAATTATTATTGGTGCACAAAATATATTTTCTATTTGCACTATAAAATAATACAACATAAAATATATAATACCTATATGAAATCTTAAATTTGTGTAATTAAATATCAGCATTGATAAAGTATAAATATAATTGGCAGCAATAAAATAATGTAAGTGTAAATTATAACCACATATACTTTTATTATAACCGAACAGTAACGCAAAATTATATTTGAGTAGGAATAATAAAAACATGACAAATACCGAGCAGGCGCCGGCAGCCCGCAGGTAGACGGAACAATTAAATTTCGAATACGTGTGTTGTGAACACACACGCAACACACACAAATACCTTCAAGACTATTTATTTCAATAACAAAATTTAAAATATATTTTTACAGAAAACACATGATTCTCTGTATGAAATAATATAAATACTGAGCTGCCTAAATAAAAGAAATGTCTTACAAAAAATAATAATAATAACGCCTTCGATAAGTTGTATAAGCTACGCTGTTGTATAACAACATGCATATGTTTACAGCACGTCATTGTTACCCATAAAATTAACTCAACTAAAATTAAAAATATAGTTTTTAAAATCCCAATTCTACGCTCACTATTAAAAAAGCAAATATAATACACATTCATATTTAAATAAAAAACTAACTCGAAATTAACAAAAAACACGATTAAGGTCTATATCGGACCGAATGCGGGTTACGGGCTTTCCATCTTCTTTTCTCACAAATATACGACCACCCTTCGTCCATACGTAGCGCCAATTCGCTTTCTTGGCTGCCTCACGTGTCTTACCAAACAGCTTTCTATTAACCGGAGTGAGCCGCTCATTCACATAGAATGGACGCGGCCTCCGGGCAGCCCCAGTGATTCAGTGGTTACGGAGCGCCGCACACGTGCAGAACGTAGAAATTCGTCTTTCAACGCTCGTCGACTCATCCGTACCACAATTCTACGTGGTCCGGAAGGCGTACCATCTTGGGCACTAGTGATACTATGGCTGGGTGTACGTAATGTACCGACACGCTCAGCATGAACTATCTCACGGTGATCAATATCAAGACCTAACTTTTAGCGCATAACATCACGGTGTTAATCGCATTCTCGGCCTTTTGCTCCGGTAATCCAGATATATCCAGGTCGTTGGCTAAAAGGTCCTGATCCCTCTCATTAAGTTGGATCCTTAGTTCGCCAATTGTATCCTCGAGTTCCTTGGTGTCGCACTTATTCACGCGTTCTTCAAAGCGATTCTCTAACTTGGTGACCCTATTATCAATTTCCTCCAAATTTTTATTGCATGCGAGAACTGTGTCCGTCAGCAAAGTAACACTGTCCCTGACCTCTTTCAACTCATTCCGCATAGCACCAAGCTCATTTCTAAACAGGCGTATTTCCAAACCTATATCTATGGTTTTATGGATGGGACTACTGTCTCCGACATCTTGAGCCTTCGCGGGTGTATTAGAGTTGTCCCCAGTACGGGGGACTTTATTTTTGCAAGCGGGACACATCCATGAAGATGATACCTTGGTCTTTTCAGACAGGTTAAGACAGCCCCGATGATACGCAAAATCACATTTGCCACAGGCGATGCCATCTGTCGCCGACAGGTAGCGGCCGCAAGCTCCACACTTTGCCATTTTATTGAAATTGATCGAAATAATGCGCGGCGCTACCAATGCCCAGTAGATGGCACAATAAAGACAGACACAGTTTTTGGTTGTAATTAATTTTTAAATGTAAGTTAATTAAAACTTATTTAGCACCATGCAAATTGTTTGCAAAAATATAAAAAATGTTTAAATAAGTTTATAAGTTCACAATGTCTTCTGCTGTTACAAAAATAATTAAAGGGTAGTTTTATGTACTGATAGTAGTCTTATTTTACACTGTTATCACTATTTACCTCAGTTTCACCACACTTATGATAAATTACACCGTGTCCCGATGCATATAAGTGCACGTAGTCACTACTATAACTTTAAAAACTAGTTAAATTCAATAAAAATCAATTTATTCAGAGCGCAACACTACTCGCGGTCAACCTCCCAAAGCGCACCAATCTGAATTGGTTCAGCCCTGTTACTAATTTGTAATATTATAAGGAAAGTTAGAATGTAGGCACAGAGTTATGTTAGGTACAACCTTCTTCAGTTGGCACGGTCAGCGCAACGGCCGCGAGATTGACTTCAACGCTACGTGTCGCGGGTTCGATTTTCGGACGGAACAGACATTTGTATTTCCTACAGGTAGTTTTACTCGGTGTGGATGGTTGTACATGTGTAAACGGTACAAGATGAATCCTTGTATTTTGTTTTGTTATATAGAGAAGAAAAACAACACATTACTGTCTGGTTGTCGATGACGCTGCGTCTCATCCTTTCTCCAATCTTGACGTGTGAGGGTTACATAGGACACGGAAAGGCAAAGGCGAGTGAGTGGCTCTGTGTTCCTGCCGCATACCTGCGTCACTGTCTCCTACGCAGTCGGCGGCGGAAGTTGTCGTCGTGTTCGCAATCGGACAGACAGACATCGCATCATTAATTTTTAATACCTTTTTTCAATAAATCCAATAGTTCCAACTAGAAGGACTACATGTTTAAACTAAATTAGGGTATCATAAAACTACTGACACCTAGAATTTAGTACTTTATAGATATGTTTTTTACTCTGTCGGCTAGGCTATGCGAAGAGGTCCGAGATATCCATGATGGCGCGTAATAAGTTTATTGTTTGTTCGACCATAAAACGGGCCATTATGAGGTAACAAAGTCCACAAGGCGCGCCTCGGGAGCGCATAATATACTAAAAGATGTTTTCCACCAGCTTACGAGATATTAAAGTTTACGAGGGACCTTGTTAATTTAGTTTCGTACCTTTAAATTTTTAATAACCTTCTGAGGTTCAGATTTCACGACCGAATTTATGTTTTCTATTATATTGTACATTTAATGTACCATTTTTGACAAATACGTTCTGTTATGTGGTCCTGCAAAATAGAGTTTATAAAATAGAAAATAATTTAACATCAACTAATTTATTGTACATAAAAAAACTTAGTTTAGGATTTAGTAATACCTTTAGATGGCTGATGCGTTTGGGGATTCAAAGGAGACTGTTACCAACTCTACGCAGTACCCTACGTGGTAGAGCAAAGGGGCGGTCCCTGCTGCTGCTCGAATTTGCCAGCTCGATCGGGGTAGTACCAAGACCTCGCAGAATACGTGCGTGAAGTAGATGCATCTTGTGCCTCTGCGTTTCGTTCGGTGTGTGAGGTAACCGCGGGCCATGTCCCTCTCCCCCAAATCTCCATCATCGTCGTTCCTCTCAACTCCCGAATATCCTTATAAGCCGGCAATGCACCTGCAGCTCCTCTGGTGTGGCAGAAGTACGTGGTTGGTAATCATTTACCACCAGGTGAGCCGTTAGCTCTTTTGCCCCCTTTACCATAAAAGAAGCAATGTTGCATGAGGTGTTTAACAGTACGAACAAAACTTAGCACCTTTTCAAAACACAGGTTTCCAAAGTGGTGACCTTGTCTATTCCTGTTCGTAACCAACGAAGTCTGTCTCAAGCATATAACTCGGGTTATCGTTGAATAAGCTATTACAATTCTTTTGACTACATTGATGACACACTAAATACATATATATGGGTATAAGGTCTGAGCATTTCAAATTGAGCATTTTGTATTGTTTTAAATAACCTATTAAGTTCGACCTACGAGTAAACCCAACCGACAAATCCAAAGGATGACTTCGCCAATTTGCTGTTAAATAATTTCGACGAAATAGAATAAGAAGATGGCCGCGAGATCTGTCGACAACGGGAACTGAAACAGATTGTAAACGATCCGGTATTTCTTTCAATAGAGCACAAACAAGCCGGTCGGACAATAAAGCAGTTGTACAATTTGACTTTCAAATCTCTATTGAACCTCGGAAATGAACCGAAGTCTTTTTTCACAAAAGTTCGTTGTTATTTATTTAAACTGAAGCGCTCGTTCAACGATTCCGACTGGTTACTTATAATCATCACTTATAAAAAAACTGTCATCTGCACTGAATATATTAAAAGGCCTAATCGTAACTTTGTGGTTTGTACAAAGAGACACTTATTCGAACTTAAAGTTAGTATATCGTGTATACATACATACACATGTACATATCGTTCAGTTTATTTAATCGGTTCCGGAGTTATGAACCTTTTATCGATAATATTCAAGGATCGAATAGAACATCATTTATGGTACTGTACCTATTTATAAATCATATTTGGACTACGTAAATATGACCACGTTACTGTATTTCTCAATAAACTCGAGTGACTCCCAATCCGCCTTCGCAGGTATGCTCATCTATCACTCTTGTACTTTGTTCTGTTCAATTCTAGACATCTGCATGAGCGGGTTGTGTGTCTCTGTGATCAGGTCGATCTCCATTGTTAACCTATTACGTCCACTTCATTGGACGTGCATAATGATCACGTAGCTCACATCACAAGCAGGGAAGCTGGAGACGTTCTTCGATATCTCAGTTTAACTACTGGCCACTGATCTTTCCCACAACACTACTACAAGTCTTCAGTACTAGTTCAGTACAGTTCCATGCGCGCGTTGAGAACGTGATTAATTGAATATATATTTTAAAGCAAGCGGATGGGATATGAATTATGGATTTGCTAGTGGGAACAGTGTTGCCAGTAAAAGTGTGCGTTAAAATTTAATATGATTGGTAGATTTGTGTATTCATTTAAATGTTATTAGTAATAAGAACGTCTTAGACATTTCCTACTTGATTAGAAATATTTAAATATTTGTGTATAGATAAAAGCATATTGAATGTGTGATATGTAATGGCTACATTTATTATTTCTAGTAGTTCTTTTGTTCTTTATAGAATAGTATCTCACTCTTTACTGGACGCTGTGTGTATTGGAGTACAATAAAGTAGTAAAAGCTAGCACTAAATATAATTAGGAGGTTCTATGATTCAAATGAAATATAACATTGTTTAAACATGGATTTTTGGCAGCTGTGAGCAGAGGGAATTGCGCAAACTGAGGCGATGAAATAAAAATTGTATATACGATTGCATCCCATATGCTAAGTAACGGGAAACGATGTTGGCAGAGTTTTTTTGTTATAAGAAGCCCTGTGGTGTTCCGCAAACGGCATCGCGAAGTAAGCGGTCACTGTTCTCTACCGACCAATCACCCCTAACGATGCAACGAGCGTAATTGTTGAATTCTCTAATTGCGACTCAGTTCATTCATAAAAAAACGAACCTTATAGGTATAATACGTTAAACAGGATTACCACGTTAAGATATATCGCAGGTATTGCGAGAGAGCCGGGGTAGGTCTGGGGGCTAACTTTAGTTTCATATAGAGCGCGCGACCCGGATCCCTGGATCACCGCTAAAATTGTTAATAGCGAAGGAAGACATCGTGAGAAATATTAAAAGAATATTATTTCGTGGATATGTGAAGTAAGCCAATCTGCACTGGTGCATCGTGGCGGGCCCTTCCCGGCTCTAAATCCCTCCCTCTCAAGCCCATCCTCTCTCTGTACTGTCCTCTCTGTCCTTTGTACAGCAGTGGGCACTTATAGGCTGCTACTTTGCTTAAATTTATAGCAAACACTTGCACATACAACACGACAGACGATGTTATCTAACGCAGCTCTGTCTGTTTTCATTGTGCCGAGACTGCATCGCTGTATGCATTTATATTGCGACATTCATGCGAGAGCGCTGCGAACATCTCGTTAAACATGCAATATATGGCTCGGTGGCGTAGTGGCTAAGCGTTTAGCTGCGGCGCTTTGGGTCGCGGGTTCGATTCCCGCACGGTACTAATATTTTAATGGACTATAAATAATAAGTTTCGGGTCTGGGTGTTTGTCCGTGTGCAATGTAAACTGCCTCCCCGACACAGGAGAAATTCCTACACTTCCACTGTAGGAATTTAAGGTACGGTTTTTAAAAAAAAACGAAGGTAAGGAGGAAAAACGCGTAGGGACTGCAAGGGTAGTTGGTGCTGTAGGGGCTGCAAGAGCAGCTGGTGTTATTGGGACTAATGTGTTGAAAGGGTCCATTGACTAGAGATATGACACATCATAATTATTCTTAATAATAACAGGATTTCTATATGCTTACCTTCATTTTCAAAATTTTGACCTTTAGGCACTCAGTAAACACTTAGGATTAACGGATAAACGGATTGGTTCCTCAGATACACTTACGACAAAAGGAATATTACAATGAAATGAAGTCATTGTAAGTGTTTTTAAATCCGTACCAATAAACTCTATTGGTACGGATTTAAAATAGGAAAGGAGTATAGTTTTCTCTTGTTTACCTACAACACGCCATTAAGCTGTAGAAGAGGATGATTAACTGCTTGAGATAGGAAATATTTATTGGGAAGCTTTGAAAGTGTTATAAGAATGTCGAACTTAAGTTATTATTCCACAAGGGAACCTATTAATTCAACTTACATTGACTAGATAATATTTTGTGAACGTTTGAATTTAGTGATTATTGTTTGCTGCAGTTGGGAGATGTACCCGTTGTTTCTCCATTGGCAACACCGCTGCCTGCTGCGGACTGACTGAGAGACGGAGTGACCGGCAGACAGCGAGAAATCCATTCGACTGCACAACCTTTATCCAATGCAGAAATCCCAAAGATGGAACCAACCGAAGAATCTTAATTTTTGTTGGCACTTTTATGGAAAGGTTCATGCTTCTGAGGTCATAGAACATTTGCATTAGGAACTAGACTCATTCGTGAGGCATTCCATCTTGGTCCAACTGACAACGCAGCCGTAACCTCCTTCGATGTTTGCAGCCACATTTAAAAAAGCCACAGACCGTCCTTCCTTATTACCTGGTAGGAATCTCACCTGCACCCTGCTAGTAAACAAACGAGGCTGTGGTGGACCGGTTGCCGAACCCAAATCTTGCAGCCTAGTTATGATCACTGGTGCTCTGGTACCGACACGGCGCTCACCAACCCGCTTGCGCAGAGCGGTGAGTACGTGGAAGTCGTCTAAGAAATTGAACGTGGTAGAGCCAAGCGGCGGTTTTAGCTGCTGCACGAATGGGCCGGCTCGACTGGGTTAGTACTACGGCCTCGCAGAATACCGGTGTGAAGTAGAAGCATCTTGTGCTTCTGCGTTTCGTTCGGTGAGTGAGGTAACCGGAGGCCCACTGCCACTCCCAACCCCCCTCCTCATCCTCCCTCCCATCTCCCAAATATCGTTAAAGTCTCGCAACGCAAGTGCAGCGCGTTATCTGTTTTTGCAGATGTACGTGGGCGATGGGAATCATTTACCATCAGGTGAGCCGCTTGCTCTTTTGCCGCCTTTCCAATAAACAAAAAAGATACGTGCCGGCATTTAAAGTGCCCTTTCTTAAAGAGGCCCATGTTCAGCAGTGGAATATTTATGAACACCTGAAACAAACAGATGGATACACGTTACTGATAAACAAACCTAGGTATAACCATAATAATTAATTGAGTTAGAGCTTCGTGTGCATAGCAAACAGACCTCGAGTACCGGCAAAACTTTCACGTGATGAATGTTCAGTGAGAAGAGATTCTTATAAACTCAGAAATTCAACGTCGGTTTGGAACTAAAATACATAAAAGAGACGACCCTCCTTCGCCCGGTTTGGGAAAACTTATTACAAGCAGCGTCTTGCGTCTTGCAGCTTCGGGGAGTTCAAGACATCTTTTCACTAGTGTTTTGTTAATGTTTTGTAGTATAAGGATTTCTTTTAGTTACGCGAACACTGCACATTTGAAATATTACTATTATTTACGGATTTTTTCGCGTTTAATTTTTGTTTTCATGTTTCTAATATTTAAACGCTCTAGGAAATCGCCTCAACCATTGCAACAGATTTGACAGACCACAAATCCTCGCAAAGGAAACCCGATTCCCGCCAGAGTACAAGGCGTCTGGTTCTATGATCGTTAAACAGCCGTCAAGCGTATCGATCGTAGAAAAAAAAAAAAGGTCCGGGCACCGCGTAAATACAGATTAAATCTATTTATAATAATGAGCTCTTGTCTATGAATTATAACATAAATGTGTTGATTTCTAATAAAATAATGAAACCACATTTTCCCTCGGTAGTGTACAATGTACAACACATGCAGTGATACGTGACGTGTGTCTGTTGTGGCTGCAGACGGTGACATGTCGTGTCATGATAACAGCTGAGTGACGCGCGCACTGGGCGCTGGAGGACTAGACATCGAGAAAATTATTGTATACACTGTGGGTACACATTCTAGATAAATAGCACGTTACTGTTGTGTTGGTCGTCTATTTATAGTATTTTTTATATTATATACCCACGTTAAAGTGTCTGTACTCAATAATAAGTTAATAAAAGACTACAAAGAGTTATGAACAGACAGATTTACGTACTTTACTTTAATTTGTCTGCGATCCGTTGTTAAAAATCTCCACGGACAAGAGATAAGATGGCCCGGTGGCCCCGGAGGCTGCGGCGGAACAGACATGCGAGCAGGAGGCTCGTAAGATTTATTGCGTTAATTGCTTGAACTAAATAAAACTTTCTTTACACCGCGATGCTGACAGCATTTATTAATGAAAAATTTAATTAATATAAATTTTCTATTGCCATCTAGCGGAGGCAATAGAAAATAATATTTTACACAAAAATGGCACCAAAACAGCATTTAACAACACCCTAACACAATCCGATATTTATAGTCTTGGAGGTGTTATCCATAACCGCCACGCCAGCAGAACAGACTCACATTAGTAATACAGCTTCCACATCAGAAGGGAAGAAGGCACTGCCCAGGGCACCACCCTTGTGTGGTACTTATTGGGTTAGGCAGAGGTTACGGATTGGCGAAGCCACAGGCAGTAATAATAGTGTTCTAAAAGTAAAGTCCCAGCCTGTAAGTGCCCACTGCTGGGCAAATGCCTCCCTTTCAAAAGTCTGAGAGGGTTTAGGAGATGGGAAGGGCTCGCTACACTGCTCCAGTGCGGGTTGGGCGGACTTCACATATCCTCGACAACATATAATTATTTATTATTACTCAGACACGCACGTTTCCCCTTAGCGCAGAAAAATTACAAAATACAGGATACCTACGGAGTTGTTTTCGCTGGTTTCTGCTCAGTCAGAGGCACCTAATTACGAGTAAAATTTATATTTCTTACGTTGAATAAATTATTTGATCTGAGTGGTGCCGGCATCCGGCATGAGCAGCTGGTGGGTGGGGATCTAACCCAGTTCACGCGCTCTGTGATAATAAAGAGAGCACCCTCACCACTAGGTAGCCTACCACGGCTCTTTGATAGTGTTACAATATTTCTAAGTAGGTGATAGAATAATATGGGTATAATAATTTCCTATGCCTAATTTCCTATTTTACTTTCTCACACTTTCCATTTGTACACGCCAAAGCGTGACGTCACAAAGTTTACCGAGACGGCGGGTGCGCGGGCGCCTTGGTTGTCGATATATATAAGCACATATATATTCTTGTGTTGATTACTGTGCCCGATATATAAGGAGGAATAAAGTAAATGGAAAAGACTCGATAACTAAAAACTACGAGGCAAATATCAACCAAAGGTAAGATCTCGCCCTAACACGATTCATAAAATTATTTGCTAAATTAAACACATAAAATAAAATGAATGCTCGCCGCAGCCCCCGCTATATGTTCTGAAAGTGTCTCAGCGAGTGCACGGGGTCGAAGCAAGCTGGCTCACCTACTTTCTTGACCTTTGGGCTTCGCAGCCTGTTGACCGGCTTTTCTCGTAACGAATTTAATTCACTGCAGTGCTTTTAAATATAATCCAAGTCAAAAAAAACTTTTACTCGTCTCAGTAGTCGCGCTGACTAATCGATTAACCTCGGAACTGCGGGTTGCAGCTTCGATTCCCGTCTGAAATAGCCTATAGATATTTGCTGTGTCACCTTCAAGGCATATTCAAAAAAAGTGATCATCAAAATTATAGTTTATAATCGGCGAAGAAATCGCGTGACATTTATACAATAAAATACAGACGAATTGATAACCTCCATCTTTTTTGAAGTCGGTTGAAAATACTTTGCTTGTTACTGGTTGTTAATTATCTACATACATTAATTATCTGTTGCAGAGTATTTTTAATTTCTTTTATTAACGATGTTCTTACATCAAATTCTGTAGATTTTTTATTTCTTTAGGATCCTAATTCGACATGAAAAAGGAAATTCATTGAATACGATATGAAAAAGAACGCCCTTTTTATAATGAGGATGTTCATTTCAAATTATACCTTTCTACACATTTTACGTTAAATTTTAAATGTTCTTTCAGAAGCATGCATGGAAAGGTGGACCTGGAAAGCATTCAAAAGGCTTTATTTACGGGATTCATTAAATTCGTGAAGTTACGCAAAAAGGTAAGGTTAAATCTAAATGGCGTGCCATTGATGGCTCGGTGCGGTGAACGAACGTACTCTCTTGTAATTAATCATTCTACATAATATACGTATGCTCGGCGTCTACTTTAGGCAGGACTGAGCTTTTAATGTTTCATGTGTGTGACCACGTTTCAAGGGTTAATAATCTGTAATATATCATTTGTATTCTAGTAGAACAGATATCAACATCATCATCATTGCAGCCTATCAGAAGTCCACTGCTGAACATAGGCCTCCCCCGGATATACGTCTTAGCATTTTGTAAATGGTCTTTTTTTTATGGGTTATCGGGCAAATGAGCAAGCGGCTCACCTGATGTTAAATGATTACAATCGCCCACGTACATTTGCAACACCTGAGGAGCTGCAGGTGCGTTGCCGGCTATTAACGTGAGATGGGACGGATAGGGAAGGGTTTTGGATAGGAGGGCAGTGGGCCTCCGGTTATCTCACTCACCGAACGAAACGCAGAAGCACAAGATGCCTCTACTTCACACTACTATCACGCTTAAAACGTCACTCATGAAACTATATGTCAAATGTAATTTCACAATTTTGTTAATACACTTGTATTCTAACGAACGCGCGATGAAGTTCGAACGCGTTCCGTATACTTCCGGCAGGTGTGCACGTGGCGAATTAATGACACAAGTTTCACGAGTTATTAAAAGTTTGACGACATTCTCGTCGCCTTGAGACAGCCGCCCAAAAGTTTCTGAAACATTTTAATCACAGACACTGTTTATTGTACGTTTATGTGTTTATTTGCATAAACTTGATTGGCCCCAATGAGAGTACAAAAAGGCGGACTTAATGCCAAGAGGTATTCTCTGTCTGTCTATCGTTAGTTTGAACAGAGAAGACGTAAGTGCAGGATGCAGAGAAGATAACATCGAACGAGCAATTAATATTATTTCTGTTATATCAAATATTACACTATAATACCTTGACAGCGTCTAAATACTCCGCTGCTCGTCATAGGTCCACTTCATTTTGTTCTCCTCTACTTTACGAGACGGATGTCACGCGATCTGTCAGTAGCCATTACAATTTTCAAGGGTTTTCCGTTTCAGACCGTTTCACGTTTGACGCCTCAATCGACATGCGCAGGAAGAAAAGAGGTTGCAGATTCTTACGCGGCAATATTTATTTATTACGTTTTTTGTATGTGGTAGAGCTTTGCCGCTGCTCGAATGGGGCGGCGCGACCGAGGTAGTCCCACAGCCTTGCAGAATACCGGCATGCAGTAGAGGCATTTTGTGCTTCTGCGTTTCGTTTGGTGAGTGAGGTAACCGGATGCCAATTCCTCCTCCCCATTCCTCATCCTCATCCTCCCTTTCAACTCCCAAATATCCCTGAAGGCCGGCAACGCACCTGCAGGTGTGGCAGATGTACTTGGGCGATGGTAATCACATACTATTAGCTGAGTCGCTTGCACGTTTGCCTCCTTTAACCTAAAAAAAAGTTAGTATTAACGTACCTACTTATTAGAAATGAGGTTTGAGTATGATTCCTACTGGCGGCGGACTAGTGACAGGTCTTTTGTTCCTCGCACCAACTTCGATCGCTTCCGATAACTTCGTTGAGTTCTTAAGCGACCCGGAATACTGTCAAGAGAAATTACTGTAGGTGTATCCTAGCCTCAATGACCTCCAAAATGTCGTCGGACGTTTACGACGCCGTTACACGTGATGAATAGAATGAGAGCACTCACGTATCGCTATGATTGATGGGAGGTTCGAGTTCGGATGCTGGGGGACAGAGTAGCACAATGACGTCATATGCCCAACACAGGCCGAGCTCCATTAGGTAACGTATGCGAAATATATAAAATACATTTTTGTATCAAAAAGTTTTGCTTTCAGATAGCATTATTAATATTTTACACTTTAATTTATGAGTATTTTAACAGTTACGACTAATTTAAATTATATTAAAATCAAACTTTATGTTACATTTCTTTTTAATTTCGAATCAAACACTAAAATGAAACTTCTAATGAAATACATAGAAAAGTTCTTTATTTTTTTTTGGTATCACCGCGGAACTTATTGCGCTTTTCTTTACGACAGTCCCCTGACTATGGAGCCATAGGTTCTAGGTTTGAATCCAAGCGAAAATCAGAATTTGTTCAATACACAAATTATTAATTTTATGGCCTGGTTTATTTTCGTGTCGAGTTCCGTGTCTTTAACACTGCATAAGATCAGACATACATCGAGCGTGGGAAGATAAAAATAAGGGAGTGACTTTGTGTTTGTGTGTTATTGTAAACCACAGACAGTACTAAGAGAGAAACACAACGAGCACAGAGCTGGAGGTCTCAACGCCTCCCTCCTGCAGTGGCGCACAGTGACCAGGCGAAGAGACACCACCGTGTTCACCGCCTAGGCATCCCTCTAGGGAAATGTAAAAAGGGCTCGACTCGCGACTTCCATCTTGAAGAATATGTTCATATTAATAAATCATAGCAATTAACAAGAATGAGGGCTGTAAAGGAACTCGTTGTGGATCTTATGTAGTGACATTACAAAGTTAGTTGACAAAAAGATAGAAAGGAAGGAAGAGACATAATTCAGTGGAAAGTATGGACTTAAATGCATGGAGAGTTTGTTTATGATTAGCCCGCGGCCGACGTTACAATGTCTTCGTTTGTCACATCGATCGCTTCTCACGACACTCATACGGAGAGAGCGGGCGACAGGGTCCTATGGCCACGAATATACCTTGAATTATATTTTACTTTGAAATTAAATTTGATTGATTATAATATGCTGTAAAGCAATATAAAAAAATTAAACGCGATAAAATTCGCAAATAATAGTTTCGCATAAAATGTGCAGTGTTCGCGTAAATACAACTAATCATTGATTGTTTTTTTTTCTGTTAAACAAAAAAACCATAGCTACATAATTGCATGAGCCACGAATTTGTCTTGTAAGTGTATTTGCGACTAGACATGCGAGTTCGTGTATACGCTCTGCCAATATTTGCCACGCGACTAACGAACCGTACGAGTACGCTAACGTGTTCAGTCTTGTGTCGTAACATTGTTTATTAATAAAAAAAAACGAAAAAAAATTCAAGCCAATTACAGTTTTGTGTCTGAATGCTGTCATATAAACATTCTCAGTGTATGACTTACGGAATGCTGAATGCTTGATGATGTTTTCCATCACCACCGACAGCTTTGGAAATTCAACAGTTAAAATTAACAATGTTTTAGAGATGCCGACAGCGAGATATGAACTTGGGACAGTCGAGTACTGTGAATTTTAAAGCGGCTTGACCGCTAAGTTGGCACAGCTCAACCTTGCAAATATAAATAGTAAGAAAATAGCTTGTTCGCGTTGATCTAGCTATTTGTAGCAAGTTTCTTTTCATGTAGATTTTGTATACAAGCTCTCCCGATCGTTTTCCCACGCCTGGAGATATTTTAGTAATTTCACTTTTCATCAGAGCTTATTTGGGTCAACGTGGCAGATGGTGAGCCTGTAACGATACATCCCGTGCGTAAGTTTCGTAGAACTCTTTGATGCGAAACCGGGAATCGAACTCGAATCCCCTGATTCTTAGGTAGATCCCCTGACCACTCGGCCGGCGTGACCACCTATATATTTACCACAAAATTCTGATATTCTTAACATTAAATATTAATTGGCAATACACGAGCGCTCGTAGAATACGAATCTTAACAAGTTACAAATTTCTAATCGCAACGTTAAAGTTTCCAACATGGAGAACAACAATCCGCTTAACGTGCGCAATCTCCCGCAACCGTGTTCCCGTTAGGCATCGTGGATTACATTCCGATAGCATCAACGTTTCAATGGAATTGGTTTTAATTTGTGTAATTATGTACAATACACGGTATTTAAAAAGATATGAGTGACATAATAGTAAAAAAGTCAGCACTCAAGGCCGAATTGCGTATTCCCAGTACAGGGACGGGCAGTGGTCTTGTCTAGACATTTTAGTACAAGACATGATTACCACGAAACTATGTCTTGTATGTGAAAAATAACACGGTGTGATTTTACCGAGAAATGACGTCACACAGAATTTTTGTTAAATATTTTCAGGGCGGAGTCGCTTTATTATCATAGTGCGCGAAAGAGTTGGGTGCGATCCCCGGCGCCCCCACTAAACCGAGATGATTGTCAAGGCCAACGTCACAAATCGTACAAAAGTTTCGAAATAGTTGTTGTTCGTCGAGTTCGTCGTTGTGTAAGGGATCGAATTCGGAGAAAATAAATTTCCGACTACTACGCCAAAGCCTCCCGGGGATCTGGAAATGGTCTAGTCGAGGTCACGTCGTTGAAAATGATAGTACGTAGAGGACCCTCGGATTCTCCGAGATCGGATGACACACTTTATCTTCATTCAGTACACGATTGTCCTGAGTTCATTTCTGTCGTGTTCAAATACCGGTTCCGGTACTATTAGAATTGTTGATATCAGTTTTAAATTATGAATTATTGTTGGTGGGTTTCCCCGTCTCTCATCACGCCGGTGAGTGAGTGCGCAGCGATGCTCTCCATCACCAGTACGCGAAATAAAAACATAATTACGTATTTCTTAAAGTGAATTACTGAGTATCCTGCGTTGTCAATAAATAAAATAAAATTAGGTGATTTTGTTTGTGTCATAAGAAATAAATATAAACTCGGAAGCTTCACCCTAATGTAGTTACTCTGATACAAGCTTACTTTTTATAGCGGTCGACTACGTAATGGTAAAGATAATCTATGGGATCATCCTTACTATGGAGAGGCTGACCGCGACTTTATAGACGTATTCTTTCAAATAAAAATAGGAAATCTCAGCATAGTAATGTCATGTGTATACACGCGAATGTTACTTATTAAAAAGAAACTAATGTTTACATATGATTTTTTGTATTTACGTTCGCTCGCACGTTCGAAACTTGCCTTGATTTCATGAGTACAGAAGTGAAGGGATTTCGGACATAATTATGACGTGTTGTTGAAAAGTGGATTCTCTTAGATAGTCACAAGCGAAAAGCACAATGGCTGAACCCACGTCAAGCGCCGGAGCCATGCGCTAAAGCGAAGCTCACCCATACAAAAGTATGGGTGAATGTTCGGTGGTCACTTCATGGTGTAAGCCACTGTAGCGTTCTGAGATCCGGTGTATCAATAACAGCAGACGTCTATTGTGAAGAACTTCGAATAATGATGGCGAAAGCCTCAGAGAAACAATTCCGACTCGTCAATGGATCTTCGCCATTGTTGCTCGCCATTCGCTCGACAAATCGTTTTAACAATACCTGGCGTTAGAAACCATACATCGTCCTCCGTACTCTCCAGACTTAGTCCCCCGCCTTGACCGTTTGCCATTTTTTCCGCAATTTAGACCATTTTCTGCGAGGAAAAATGTAACAAAACAAACTGCCTTCATACACTTCTACCCCAGAATCACAAGTCATCACAAAGACTTAACTGATCTTCTCTCGAGATGGCAGAAATGTATAGATAATTAGGGAAATTCTGCATTTTTTCCCTAGAAGAAAAGGTGTTCTAATTTTTGAATATAAATCGATAACATAAAAAAATTCAAAGACCTTTTCCCTCTAATACTTTACTTTAACCTCTAACATGTAAGAGGTGTTAGCGTTTGCGTTTTTAAGGCTTTACTTCTTGCAAGCAGAGCGCGCTCACAGTCAGCAGGTCAGGTTGGGAAGCGCACTAAGGAAAGTCAACGAACTTTCGGCTGCGGCTGATGTCTCAGAGCAGATGAAAGTTTCTAAATATACTTTTATTGTACACTATCAAATAAAAAGTTACCGAACATATTAAGAGAACAAGTTAAGTGAAAGGGTATAATTTAGAGTTCATATCGCTTCATAGCGAGTTCTGAATTTAGGCAAGAGGAAACCTACGGAGTGTCTCTCGCCTGCTGCTTCTCCGTCAGAGGAACCTCATTACGTAACGGCGGCAGATTGTAAAATAATAATAATAAGATAAGTCAATTTCGTTTCGTCAAAACGAAATTGACTTTTGTGCGTCGAAGAATAACGAATTTTCGTTTCATTTCATTTTACCGCACCGAAGGCGTAAAATATGAAGCAACGATGGAATCGAATTGGAGCTCATGATTATGTTACGAACCCTCTCCACTTTATTACCAAATGATTATTGACGGGATGTTATGTTACCTTACATTGTAGTACACAGATACTGTGTGGACTATAATGCGGCGGTCGGAGGTCTAGACATATTTGGTCGTATCAATCCACTTATCAATACGCCTAATTCGGAATAATGTGAAAGGAGATGAGCCAGTCACAGTCACCGTCTTCGTGTTCAAGTCTTCTTCATAAGGGATCGAACCCTAGTTTCCTTATTCGTAGGCGGGTACGCTAACCACTCGGCTATACAGAATGAAAAATTTAACTAATCCTTCGTGAATTTTTCACAAAAAGAGCAGCAGTCACTTTGAAAAGGACTTTCCAAGTTCATATTTCACCGAAAAATCCTGCGAGATAGTCGTTTCTTGCTTTTTATACCGGCTCCAGGTAAACTTTAGACCTTATTTCATGTAAATTTTAAGTATTCCAGATAGTTTTGTTAAATTATTTTCATGTTTTTCACCACTAACCGCTTCTCTTCTTATGGAAATTATTATTCTTCTATTTTTTTATGGAAAAGTCGGCAAACGAGCAAGCGGTTCACCTGATGGTAAGTGACGCGCCGCTCACGTACACCTGCAACACCAGAGGTGCTGCAGGTGCGTTGCCGGGCTTTAAGATATTCGGGCGATGGGAAGGAAGATGAGGAAGGGATGGGGCGGAGGAGTGCGCAAACTGCCTCTACTTCAGGTCGGTATTCTGCGAGGCGTGATACCAATCCGGTCGAGCCGGCACATTCGAGCAGCAGCAAAGGCCTTTTTAAAAATATATACTGTCATTTGCTGACGCTTTCTCTGAGAGGCCTGTGTCCAGCAGTGGACTTAAAGAGGCTGAGTAGGTAGATGAACGTAAAGAAAGTAGAAGCAATGCCAGTGCATCGTCTCTTTTTTCTCCAAAATTGTTAATAGCAATTTTAAGTGCTGTATTTACCAGGATCAGCATATTATTTCGAGGATATATGAAGCCCGCCTACCCGCACTGGAGCAGCGTGGCGAGGCGGAAAGGGTCTCGTCTCCAAAACCCACTCGCATACTCGTATTTGAGAAGGAGGCCTTTGCCCAGCAATGGGCACTTACTTTACTTTTTCAAATATTTTATGTGCTGTCATATTCAGAAAGTATTCGTTCAAATGCTACGGGATGTATGTACACGTAAGCGCATCGCATCATCACAAGCATTTTTCGGACCCGGATACGATCCCACGTACACTTCTTATCCGCTCGTGCGAAGCGATGGAAGCGCTCGCAGAGATGAATGATAATCGTACAATCACAGAGCACCGCTTACAGCATACTTCTGTTTCCATTCACGTAGAGCGTAAATGTTACGAGTTTCGTTACGCAGGGAGCCAGTAATTAATATTTCATACATAGAGTTGCCCTAAGATATAAAAATTATCTTAAGCTATGGTTGCCACATACAAGAATTATTTTTATCGAATATAAAAAGGTAAATTACATTATTTGATACGCATTGTGTACTGTATATGTCTTACTGGTCTCATCTTACTGCCTTTAGTCTGGGACCCATATACCAACCTTTCCTCCAAACGTCAAACTCACCGGCGCTCGGTGCACCCACGTACGAGCAGTCACAAACGAGGCCATGACGACCGACCGATGGCTTTATTTCGGCAAAATCTATCCGATTAAGCCGCTCCCGACTATCGGCTCTCAGTCCGCTGGCTCTGCGTGGTGAGTATGGTCAAACTCTTCAAAAGCTACTGTTGGTTAGAGCCGAGCGACGACTTATACTGCTGGTCAAACCAAGGCCTTGCAGAACACCGGCGTGTAGTAGTAAGTAGACGCATCTTGTGCTTATGCGTTTCGTTCGGTCAGTGAGATAACGGGAGGCCTGTTCCTCCTCTTCCTCCCCAAACCCACTACCCATCATCAATATATCTATAGATCAATATATCACAATCCCTAAAATATCCTTAAAGGTGTAACAGCTAGGGACTGACTGGTTTATTGGTTCCTTACAATAGCGTAAATCACACGATGTCAAATTACCAACATATTTTAGTTATAATAACTTTACAAAAGGCAGCTCTTTTGGTGTTGATGATGTGATGGTGATGAGATGTATGAGCGCGATGGTAATCACTTATCATCAGGTGAGCCGCTGGCTTCTTTACTATATAAAGAACATTTTTAATTAATATATTTATATACACATATATATATATATATATATATATATGTATGTTACATACATTCATATCGTATGTTTCTTCAATACTACAAAAAAGCAGTTTAGTAATGCAAACTTCTTTTTGTTGTTTCCTTAACACACAGCCGTTTCCAATCGGAAGCAGCAACAGGACGTAGTTAAGGAGTTCAGTTCAACTTCAGAGAGTTCCGCTACACAGCGATACTTCTACAGTACTTTGTTTATTTACAACCCTTGTTGTCTTCCGTACATAAAGATTTTCCCTCAACCAGTATTAATATGCGATCGGGTTATAACTAGTTAACTAACCGGATTGTAATCCGTTCGCAACATTTGATATAGCGGTTCGTCTTCCGAAGTTTCGGATTCGAGTCGGGAGGCGAGTCATCGTCTCGTATGATGTTGTTGTTTATGCCGCGTCCACCGCTGGACTGTGTTTAATCATCAAGTCCACGCGGTCGTCCTGATAGTCGGTCGGCGCCGTGATTTTGAATTCGATATGGCATCGTATTCAAAAATAACTATATTCCAAAAATGTATACCTTTATTTACTTTTGTCTTGATCTGTGTGTACCATGTCTTGATATGTCACATTTTTTATGTGAACCTGGTGTATGGCTCACGACCACCGGTCTATACCTTCTATGCTTCCTTACTAATGTCGTAGATCCCTTCCGCGCCAAGGTGTCGTCTGGGTAGGTATCACCCTCTTACACATTTCTACCGTTGTTTTCGAGTTTGAAAGGCATAGCGTGCGACCTGGTTCGATCCCCGGCGCCGGCTACAATAAAATTGTTACTAGGGATTTTAAGTGCTGCATTTGGCACGTGCTCCACTGTGAAGTAAAACTTTGTGAGAAAACTCAACAAAAATTTATTGTTACGAGGATATGATTAATTCCATTTCATTAGAAGTTACAATTTGATAATTTGTATACAAAATAATAATAAAAAAGACAGGATATTATATAATGGACGAAACCGGTCACGTTCCGGGCTACGGTGGGCCATGAAGTCGAGACTATTGAGCTGTTAGTAAAATAACCGAGTAATATTAATTTGCACGAAGGGTTATTGCGTGACCTTTAATGCCCGCCTCAAGTTTGTCCCGGACCTTTGTCTTTTACGAGATGACCATCACATTGTCTGGTGTATACTCTGTGATAATATTTTAATGAAAGGAGAAAAACATAAGGACACAATATAGTCGCAGCCGGGAAGTGCCAAGAGCTGGGCGAAGGTATCCTCCTCAAACATCTAAGAGGGTTTTAGAGCGGGAAGGGGCCCGCCATGTTCGATTTTTTTCTTATTACTCAGACATGCAGGTTTCCTAACGATGTTGTCCTTCACCGCCAAGCATGTGGCAAATACAACACTTAGAATTGCTATTAATAATTTTAGAGGTGCCGGCGCCGGGAATCGAACCCTTTACTATATGGTAGGATTCTTTTTCTACCATCTAGTACCAGTCTAGTTATTTAAAGGCCGGCAACCTCACTTCCACGTGGTGCACGTTTTAAAGGCCGGCAGCGCCTCTGTAGCTCTTCTGGTGTTGTGGAAGTTCGTGGGCGTCGGTGATCACTTACGATCAGGTGAGCCGCACGCTCGTTTGCCCCCTTCTTCGATAAAAAAAACCTAGGAGCCATCCGGATATAGTAGCACCATTGTCTGTTTCTGTCGCTAAGAAACAGTGCAACCACTGCTGTGTTCCGGTTTGAAGGTTAGAGAGCTAGCTTTCGCCCTATCGGTGACCTTTATAGATTGAAGTTGTTTGCAGCCTGCAGCGTGGCTTCTGCAGCCCATGGGGGTGTCCATGAGCTCGTGTGTCTTCATAATCATGAATGCATCTATATGCTGAACAAAGGCCGACCCAACGATTCTTCAGGGGCCTGATCATAGTCGAGTCTTAAAAATATTTCACCATAACTCTGTGTGAAGTTATTCTAACGCGTTTATTAACAGCCAAGATAAGGTTTTATTTATTGATAACCATGTCTAGGATAAGATAACCCATGTTTAAAATTAACACAAACGTAACACGGAATTTTTAAGATTTTTTTGGTGTGAATGGAGGCAAAGGAGCAAACGGCTCACCCGATGGTGTGTGATTGCCGTCACTCACCTACATCTGCAACACCAGAGGTGCTGCAGGTGGGTTGCCGGCCTTTAAGGATACTTGGGGGATGTGGTGGGAGGAGAAAAGCTTCCGGTTACCCTACTCATCCACCGAAACGCAGAAGCACAAGCTGTTTCTACCTTACGGCGGAATAGCCCGGTCTAGCTTGCCCCTTTGAACAGCAGAAAATGTCGCTCTATCACATTTGAAAATTGCTTATGGCATAGCATTGAAGGCCTATGTAAACTTATAGATAGAGATTGTTGCATTGTTCGCGTTATTTAAGGCATATTTAGCTGATTAACTATTCGGTAAGTCAATAACAGTTACTATGAAAAAACCACTGTAGCTTACTATCATACAAATGGCCAAACCAAACATGGCCCTAAAATACTCTATTAGCCGAAACTTATTCCGTATTAGACTTGATCTTACAGATTGCGGTCACGCACGAATTAAACGAGGCTCGTTTTTACAGCCTTCGAAAGATATTTTGGGTTCCGATTTTCATGTATATTTTAATATTTAGGTGAAATGTTTATAGCGAATATAAGAGAAGAGCTTTGAAAGGACTTTTACGTGTTAAATTTATTATTATTTTGATCATTTCGTTTAATACAAAAAAATATCATGTATAACAGACATTTCGTTTATTTTATTTATGAATAGGGAATAGGAAGAAAATACGCTGGAGCCGAGCTAATTGCTTGCCAGAAAGGGGAATGACCCCCTTATATTCCCCTCTTGTGCACTGACGACATGCCACAGATTTTGGAACGCATCGCACTTCCGGGTGTGCCCTGAGAAGTATTCAATAGTTTTCAATTAGAGATAACGATCTAAGAAATATATGCGGGCATTTTGGGCATGGCCATATATAGGAGACGTCTATCTCAAGTAGTGGCCTTAAACAAGCTGTTAAAGTACAAGATATTGCCACGTGCCGACAAATATTCACATATATCACAGAATTTTTTACATTTTTAAGCATGAAATTCGAAAATTACCAAGTAGGTAATAGGCTGACGCAAAAGCTTTCGTTAACGCCGGCCACTTGATTACCCCGCTCGTCGAGAGCGGCGCTACTTATTACATACTCATATTTTAATTTGAGGTAAATAGAAACTTGAAGTTTGCGTTTCCATTTAAAGCTCGGTGAAACAGCATCCCGATGAAGTGCAACGAGGTCAGCACGCTTCGGAGCTTTGAGGTCGAATTATGAATGTAAGTGAGCTGAGCAGCGGATTCTTTTTCTCCCTTTCTCTCTTTCGATCCCAGCTGCTCGCACAGTTTGAGTGCAGCACGCGTTTTTACTTTAGAATAATTTTCGCAAGCTGAATTTTTAAGACGGTGATTTTTTAACACTTCACGTGACTTTTTCTATTGTTTCAAAACGCTAAGAACTAATAACATATCGGACTGACGTGTCGGCGAGTCCCGAACTAGAATTCCCCGTGTATTGCAAGCCCCCAAACATTTGTTGAAAGGTCAGCACACACTTACTGCGCTGCAAGGAGGTCGGTGCGCTCAGCGCCGCCATCACTAGTCTTTGGGATTTCGTTACGTCAAATTTGAATAGATTTTCCTCCATCATTCGGACGTCTCGTTCGTAAGTCAGGATGGTACAGGTTTTCTTTAGAGGCTTCAACGAGGCTCTTCATCCGGCACATTCTATGTCCCGAAGAGGCGAAAAGTGTGTCGGGGCCAGGCTGTCGTTCCTAATGGAAATCAATGATGCCTGGGCCAGTGGGACTCAGGTTCTGCGACAAGTGTACTGGCATCAGGCTCGTCGATTTACGATAAAATAATTTTCATTTTATCTCCAATCATTTCTGGTAAAAGCAGATTATCCGCGAGCGCCCCACGGCACGTCCGGTCCGATGCGGTGAAGTGAAATAATGGACAATTTTCGTTGGGAATGTAATATCGTTCAAAACGTGGTACGGCGTGTAATTATATCTATGAGATTTTCTTTCGTGTTTCATTATTTCTAGATTTACTACGAACCATTTTTGAAATTCAACTATTATTTAAGGATTTCATCGCGTAAAATTTTTGTTTTTGTGTTCTTCGTCGTTGTGTCCCGAGGTGAACGGGGAGACCGATCTGTTAGATGTCCAGATGTCCTAGTTAACTCTGGCTACCTTCAGCTTTTAATTATTAACGATGCTCCGATAGCTTCAAATGCCGTCATGTGTTAATCGTGAATGCAATGATTGTATGTTATGTGATTGAACTAAAATATGTATATCTGAGCTGCAGCTGCGTTCGGAACATGTCTGTTGGTTTGTGAGCACATACCTTTATTATAAAATCATTAGCTGCCAGCGATGACTTACATAAACGAGACGTGATATTTCACTTCAGGCAGCACAGGAAGCTCACAGTTCCTCTGTGGGTTATGCTCGGTGATTCACTGCATAAAAAATCTGCAACGATGCTATCCGAAGCAGAACCAGGATAACCGACATTGCCTTTAGTATCAGAAGCCTGAAGTGGCAATGTGCCGGCCACGTAGCTCGCAGAACTGACAACCGTTGGGGAAGAACGTTTCTTGAGTAGAAACGTCGTACATCACAGCAGTGCCGAAAGTCGATGGATGCAGGTGGCTCTGGATCTGGAGGTAATGATGATGTTGATGATAATAAATCTATACGCATTCTTTTTGGAGGACTTAGACATTGAATTGGTTAGAGGGATATCTAACATATTTATACAGTCCATAACGTTAATGTAATTGCAATTCTGAGCAGAAGAATCGGAAAGGTGAATGACGTGACGGAGGTATCATAGAAAAAAAAACAAATTGCAATCATAAAAAAAAGAACAGTACTCCCCTGGTATTCTGCGTGGTAGAGGAATGTCGGTCAGGATGAGATTATGGTGACCGTCGAGGTTCACAATCAAAAAAAAAGTTACATACTAGGTACGCCATTCGATTATACAAATATATTACAATAGGACATTACTTTCAATGCATATAAATAAAGAAAAAAATATAAGTAATTGTGAAAACGTCTCGAAAGCTTTCAACCCTCGGAGCAACATCAACTAATCCAAACGATTATGTGCACACAACCCGGTGCACGCGCTGTGTGCGCCGGGCGGAGGCTGGCCGACAACGGACATGCTAATAGCTAAATATAAAAACACTATAACACTATAACAATTTAACATTTGAAATGAAACTATTATTTACGGACCAAAATGATTAAAATAGCTGTGGCCCCAGGTGACTATGACACCTGGACGTCTAACACCTCAAAATTAAACGCGACGTAATACGAAAATAACAGTTTCATTTAATATATCTATTGTTCGTCTAAATACGAGAAATCATTAAATAACCATTAAAATCAGAATCAATGTGTCTTGCACGTGCAAGGCACTAAGCATTAAGAGAGACAAGACTTGTGTTCCTTTCTTTTTTTTATTTCAAAAATACATACATTTAAATATATACGTTTAAATTGCATATTTGTTTCGTTTCATTCGATAATCACACCCCCATTCTAAAATCCTTTCATTTCAATGAAAGAATTTTAGAATGGGGGCCACGTTGGGGTGTATAAAATAATTACGCATTAAGCTACAAACCAGTTTACTTGGGCTTTGTTTCTTTTCACCATTCAACAATGTACAAAAACATCGTAATCATAGCGATTAATAAAACTTACGTCGGTGTCGCTGAGCCAGGCCTGCCGCCGCTCAGCCGGCCGGCGAACTCATGGGAGAGCGTGGAGGGGGGCGCGTGGAGGGATCGACTTTATATTACAATTTTCACATGCATGCATGCAAGAGGTCACATGCACAAACGTGCAATATTAAATTTTTACCGTTTTTTTTACTATAATTAGCTTTTTTTTTTCATTCCGACGCTTTGAGAGCAAATTAAACGCTTTCAAATGTGTAGTCTTCGCGTAAATACAAGAAATGTATGCTATGTAGTACTCTATTTGTCCCCCTGAAATGATTAGTGGGATAAACGGGAATAAATTTAATATCATGTTACGAAATCCCCTGTCGACCCATAGGTGGGATGAACGGGAATACACCGATTTAAGTCATAAGTGATGTAATAAATATAAAGCGTAAACATAAAATGAACACAGACCCTACTTTGTATCTGAACGGTGTTTCACGAGTTAAATATTCAACACGCAACGTAGAGAACCCTTCAATGTGTATTCAAATTTAGAATGAAGGGACATAAGGGCCTTTCATCCCCACTTCCGACGATGATGCCTCGTTCATATTTAAAGTAAAATGTGTATGACGATGGTCTGCGTCTCAATCTATTGACTCTAGTTCGATGCCTAAGTGGAGAGCTCGTACAAAGTTTTTCGAAACTTATGTACACGATGTATAGTCTCCTTGTTGTTATGTAAGTAATGTACTTCTGATCTCTGCTCCCCTCCCTTCCCCCCCTCACCATTGAATATTCGGTAGTGAGAGCTTAGTTTTAATAATTTATAAAAAGTCAGAGGTAGACATAAATATATTATCACCTGTGGTTTCTTCAAATACCAATTTCCTTCAACCTAAATTCACATCATATAACTCTGCAGAGTGAAATCATGTATCAAATTAACAATTTATCGCTCCGTTACACGTAATGACATGCTCAGCATCTTAGGTAACAGCGTTAAGCTTTTGAACAACAAGCTTTGTGACGTGAAGCGTGTTCCCATTACCAGTGATACAGGCATAATATAAAAACAGACCAAGTGCGAGACGGATTCGCGCACCGACGGTTCCGTACACGCAAACACAAAGTGTCTGTGTTGTGTGTTTGATTCAGTTGGGTATTCGTAGTCCGACTCACACTTGGCCGGTTTTTATTATTTAATGTTTTCCTGAAGAGTTTGCGCTATAATCACAACACGTTTGACGCTTGTACGTCTAACCGTTGTGACGATAGATCTAACGCAAAAAAATCACCTCGAAAAAAACACATTTCTAGCCGACTTTAATTTTTCCTTTTTTTTTTATTCAATTTGTTAGGATATCCATCATTGTTTCTGACGTCACGCGGGCTCATTCTCTCGAGTTCGCATCGCCGTGCGGCGCGGCTATTGTCTGCGGAACCGGTCCGACAAGTTTTTTTTTTAGTTTTACGTGGGGGAAAGGTGGATTCATCGGAGACGGTGACTGGTTGTCTCGAGATCAGCATTGAAGATGCCAGACCGACTAAAACCCCCACGGTGTATACGCTGTTGGCCCGGTGGGCTTTACAGCTTCCGTCTTCTCCTTCTGTACTCGAATTGTCTGTACCCACTGCTGTGCAAACACCTTTTTCTCAAATATTTGAGAGGGTTTTAAAGCCGGGAAGCTGTGCGGGTGGGCGAGCTTCACTTGTCCTCGAAATAATATTCCTTATTACTTCTTCGAAGTACCGGTTTCACGATATTTTCCTTCACTGCCGAGTAGCCGTAGTAAATACAGGGCTTGAAATCGCTATTAACAATTCTATAGGTACCGGCAACGGGGATCGACCCCGAGTCACCCGCGCTCTATGAAACTTAAGCAAGCGCTCTGCCCACTAGGCAACTAAGCTAGGGCTGCTTATTGCACTTCAAAAGGTACAGCCCTTTAAAAGTAGTACAGAACTATATCTATTCATACATTGATACGAAGCATCTGTGTAACTCTTGAATAATTTGTTTAACTCTTAACTTCTTGTTTAACTTAATTTCTGTCTTTATAGCTACTATAACTATAAAAAAAATATTTATTAAGTTGGATTTCATTAGTTTATATTTACTGTAAACATAAAACATCTACTCTCGGATCACGCATTCTACATCAGCCTATATTAGTCCACAGCTGGACAAAGGCCTCTTAAAGATAGCGCCTGCCTCCAAGTAGACGTTAAATGTTGTTCAATTTAAACTTGGCAAATATTTTTTATAAATTTGGTTACCCGCTAAAACGTGCACTGTACACCAAAGTTCTCTAGTAATAATACAATACATTTCAATTATCGAAACAAAATAAACCCTGTAAATAGTCCACTACAGGACATGGGCCTCTCCCATAAGGAGGCTTTTCCCATAACCGCCACGCACGGCAAGCGGATTGGCGGTCGCTGCACCAGACACCTCGCACCTTCGACGCTGCTGTCCGTCATCGGTCTGCTTCATTTTGGTTGGTTGTAGTCGGTCGCTGTTGCAATTTTCAAGGCTTTTCCCTTAGCCCCCTCTTACCACAACCACTGCCAGAAAGGAGATGGCAGATTCTGACGCCGATACGGCAAACGAAACGTTAACAAATAATAATAGAACATAAATAGAAATAATTAATTAGAAATTAGGTGTGGTACTTTAGTTGCCAAACACTCGCTTTAAATTTCATAGCACGCTAGTGACTTGGGTTCGATTCCGGAAGCCGGATTTACTACGTGTCGGAGGCGAAGGAAAACGTCACGAGAAAATCTGCATATCTGAGAACAAAACGATAAAATTTTCAAGGAAATTTGACGTCCAGCTACCATGAATTGGTGTACATTCGTGGCTAAAAAAACCTGTTGATAACGAAGGGTGGTTGTTTCCCAGTAGTGGTAGATTTATAGACTGCTACTGTAACTTCCACATAAAGCAATACCTACCGGGCAAATGGCAGACGATGCCATTTGACTGAAACGCAGCGCGGACGTTGTTTTCATTGCGCAGCGCCTGCTTACTGCAGCGGTGCATGCATTTATATTGGGACATTCATAGATAAGTAGGGCGGGCGTTCCGTTGGACACACGACGTCACTTGGGACTCCAAGCTCCTGACACCACGCCGCGGCAAAATGTTGCTCACAGTGCTGCTACGAGCTTTCACGGTTTTCAATTAGGTTTTGCGGCAGATATTCATACGCTGAGGTGTGTTTCACGATCACGAATCAAATGTCTATTCAAAAAAGTACGCTAGTTTAGCCACAGATTATTTTTATTTTTTATGTAAACTATATTTGTATACATTAAGAAAAGCAAACAAAGGGCGAACTTAATGCCTTCTGGCATTCTCTGCCAGTCCACCGGTGGCGTGGAGAGATATTGTTACAGTGCATTAACATAAAAGTTGTAAATAAGACAAAAAGACATAAAAGTTATTATGTGCCCGAGTGTATGTATGTGTGCGTCTGTTTCGTTGGCACGCTCTCTGGCCTAAACCGCTTGATGGATTTCAACTTATGAGATGACGTTAAGTTCGTCTTCATCGTAGAAGTGACCTATTAAATATGGCGTCTGCGAATCAAAAAAGAGTAAGCTAATTAATAAATTTATGAATAATTTTTTTTTATTAATTAAATTCTTTTTAATTTTTAATCCTTTGATTTAAGTTGTATTTACATCTCTTTTTACAGCTTTACATCTCTTATTACTCTCTATTAGATTATTTAGATCTCCGAACTACTAGGTTCACTAAACCTAAGAGAGAGAGAGAGAGAGAGAGAGATCTAGGTAGGTCAAGAGATTATCGACAAATTAAAATCATTTATGAAAATCCCGCCTGTGTAATAAGAACTGCAACATGAGCCAGAACAAAATGCTGAGAGCTTTAGGCTCTGCTGCTGCTAAGGTCAGCAAACTATTTATTACAAATTACAGTGCAAAATGTGCAAGATGCTGCATGTTAGCAATGCAAAGTTTCTACTGTCTGTCTGTTTGACTGACGCCGGTGTTGTAGAGTGCCGTCGGAGATGAATAATTAATAAGCGACCAGTTGACGGACATCGCACCGTTTTGTTTGGTTGAACACACTTACATGGATTTTTTTATGAGAATCCTGCACGCGAGCAAGCGGCTCACCGGATATTGAGAGATGACCGAGGCCTCTTACATCTGCAATACCAGCGGAGCTGCAGGTGTGTTGGCGACCTTTAAGGATATTTGGGTGATGGTAGGGATGACATGGAGGGGATTTGGACAGAGAGAGTGGGCCTCCGGTTACCTCACTGACCGAACGTAACGCAGAACACAAAATGCCTCTACTTCGCTCCGGTATTCTGCGAGGCCGTGGCACTACCTCATTCGAATGGCAGTAAAGCCGCCGTTTAACTCTGCCATGTGAAATTGCTGAAACCAAGTCCCACAGGTTAGTGATGGGGAGCAGCGTCGCGAGTGCGGGGGTATGTGAGTGTGGGCAAACCTTACAAGAAATGCATGCCAGTTTTTATTGATACTTTCTTGGAGAAGGCTGTGTTCAGCAGTGGACATAAATAGGCTGTTGAAGAAATGACGAAGACTGTTCTATACGATTATGTATTTTTTTTTTTTTACTACTCTGTCTGTGTTCGGTACATTTTTCGCAATCGATTTTAAACTAACTTCCCGAAGAACTAGCCACTTGAAACCTTAAACAAATATATAATGACAACGTGGCACATTTGTTTCAATTAAAAATGATCTATATATTGTTTAACATAAAATGTAATTTAGTGAAACAAAGCTGAGCTCTACGGTTGCACTTTAACAATGAACGCAGCAGCGCGAGTGCATGCCGCAAGCAAGGCATCTCCGCAGAAGCATCTCCGCAGAAGCATCTCCGCAGAAGCATCTCCGCAGAAGCATCTCCGCAGACTCAAAATTCAATGCAAACGAGTCCGCAGAAGGTTACTTTAATATATTTGTGCTTTGAAACCGCGGTTGAATTGTTAAGTTTCTGAAACTCTCCTCCACAAAGACGACGTCATGCAAAAGCTTTAAAGCTTTGCTATTCACTCTTTGAAATTAAATGTAACTTTGAATTTTTATGTTAATCTGTGTACGAAATACTGTGTCAAACTTACCTCCACTGTCGGAACGTTCTGGAAACATACGAAGCTTTTTTAAACAATCATACAAACAATTTAAAAAATATGGACTTGCGCGCATTACAATTTATAATTCTTTTAAACATAGATATCTTATGTATGTAAAACTTATAAGATAAGAATTGAAGAAAGCAGAGACTCCAGCTGGGATCCGTGCCTGAACAATCTGGTACGCTATCCCCGAAGCTACGCGATTGTCAGTCTTATGCTCATAAGTATAGATACCTACAATAGTAATGATGATTGTCCTCCTGGCAGTCGTCGACTGCGCAGCTGATATTACAGTGCCGTAAATGTCCGAGTGTACCAGGAGGCTGAGTAGGCTGGAGCCTACATTTTAGGGCGGCGGAAAAATGAGGTTCAAATTTTTTTTCTTTCATTACAGAAATAAAAAAATCATTGTTACATATTATATATATGGAAAAAAGAATTCGCGAAAATTTCAAAAAAATACTATGTTTTAATTTATAAGTAGTACATGATTGATCTTTTATTTGCTCAGAAATATACCCAAAGACTATTTGTTGAGTAAATTTAACTAAATCGTGAGTTGTAAGAATAATCTAGGAACTGACACAACGATCCCTTAGCTCACAATCATACCAATAGCCGGAAGCCGATGTAATGACGACCATAGAGCACAAATCATAAAATTGCAATTTTATTGATGAAGGAAATGTAATCAATAGGATTGTAAACGGGGGTATTGAATTGCAGAGGTTAGTAGGGGCGGCGAAAATTGAATAGACTACTGGGGGCGAATGTGTAAATACACTGCTGCTCGCTGGTCTTTACCTTCCCATATCCCGCGTATTGCAGGGTGCAGGGTCGGAGACACGAGGCGAGCACAGCACAGAAATACTCGAAAACTTTAACCTTTTTTGTGTTTTTAGATATCATTGTGTCACATAATTAACTCTGAATGGTATTGTAGCAGTCAGGTGTGCTAACCACCAAACCGCGTGGGAAGAATAATACAAACTACAACGGGGTGTACATTCAATTATGAACGAAGATGAGGCGGATGTGGAGGGAGGAGTGTTTGCCCAATGTATTTGTAATCAGCGGACGGAAGTAAGTCCAAATAAAAAAAACGCTACGTTTGCATTGCCATTATTCTAAGTGAAAGTCAAAACATTTATATTCGATTTAGACTTATATGAAGCTACTTTAAGAGCCGTGGTAGCCTAGTGGTCAGGGCGCTCACTATAGTTTCATAGAGCGCGAGTGACCTGGGTTCGATCCCCGGTGCCGGCACCACTAAAATTGTTAATAGCAATTTTAAATGCTGTATTTACCACGTGTTCAGTGGTGAAGGAAAACATCGCGAGGAAACCAGCATGTCTGAGAAATAATAAAAATATTATTTCGAGGATATGTGAAGCTCGCCAACCTGGAGCAGCGTGGCGGGCCCTTCCCGGCTCCTAAACCCTCTCAGATACTTGTATTTGAGAAGGAGGCCTTTGCCCAGCCATGGGCACTTACAGGCTGCTACTTCACTTTTTTTTTTTATAAAGCTAAAATGCTTGAACGGGTTTAAGTGAAAAGGCCGTGTGGTATCGGCGAAAAAATCCGTCACCTCCTTTCCTCCGACCGACGGGTGGCGGGGTTACCGGCACAAAAAATACAAGATCAAAATCCGATATTCTGCAAGGTCGTGGTAAGTAATACTTAATACAACTTTTTCATTCTAGATGATTCTTTATGATTCTAGAAGCGCAACAGACTATGTTTTATCCCACATAACATTACTAATGTTAAATATTGTACGTCCGTTTTTCCATCACGCTTACATATCAGTTACAGATGCGTTGTCAGCCCTGACGATTACGATGGAACGCCTCATAGCCTACAATTACACAGACTGTCTACATCTTTCGAACGACTCTTCTTGTTCCGGACACCACAGTTGTTGCTGCGGATGCTGATGGCGGCAGACAGAGAGCAGTGACCTGCCCTGACGACTCCTAAGCAGAGGAAGAGTTTACCGCATTGTAGATCTTTATAGACCAACTTGCGGGTTTTCTGGCCCCGAGTCTCGACCGCCGAAGCTGTGAAGGTCACCGGGCCATCAGCGGATCCCGTCTTAACCGGTCACCCTCTTCGATGATTGGCACCGTTCTCCCACGTAAATCTTAAAAAAAATAAGTTTTTCAACTAAAGAGTATATCAAGAAATATAACAAATGATAAATTATAGGAACGTATAATCCTTTCAGGCCCCACCTGCTGCAAGCTAAAATAAATTGGCATAGTTGAACACCCCCCTTTGTTTTACACAATTGTGGTGTTCAGCACTAAAGTGCGGAAGCAGTGCACGCCCACTCTGTTCCACGCTGTCGTCTGAACCAACGCTTACCAAATGTTGTTCCGTTCCACGACACTCCTGGCCGTTTACGACATTGCAGTGTAGAGTAATTAGTATTTGTGAGATTTTTTATTTGGTTTGCATTTAATAGTTCGTAACATATATTTATATGTATATATATTTTAATTTGGTGTTTTATTGATCAGCGAGTGATGCTTAACTCTTTTACTGGTGAAAACTGGGTTGAAACGACAAAAAGAAATACCAATGAACGACCTCTGATTATTTATTATGTGTAAAAGATCTTTTTATGGAATTAAAACTCCAGAAACGCAGTCTGTCAGTATCCTGTGAATTTGTAATAAATTTTATCAGTAACCAACAGCTTCCATAAAATAGAAAAAATGTCATGTAAGTAATTGATAAGTTAGTTCAGATAAAAACAAGTAGGATTGGTAGAGATCCTCTAAAATAGAAGAGGAACCGACAACTGTTGGGATACAATGTTTTGAGGTATTCATTTTACAGATGCGAAAAGAAATCAAAGAAAATGGGTGGACCTCAGGACATCAACGTCCGTTGTGGTCACACACCGTCTTAAACGTTGTAGTCAAGTGCTTGTAACACATCACTTCGGGTTTCATTTCTGCTGTGCACGCATTTACAATAAATTTTTGAGAAAATTTCGTTTACATCGATGTTACAAATTTTGCCGCTAGATGTCGCTGTACGAATTCACATCGCGCTATGGTTCTACTGTTGTAGAAACAGTAGGTTGAAATTATAACAAGCTCTCTTCGGAAACCTGCATGTTTTGAGAAAACATTTATTTTTGGAGGATCTAATATCTAGATCCGTATTAAATTATTATCATCTATACCAGAAACACTATTACATGCTCATAGACTCGCAGTTTATATGTATCTTAAAGAAGAACTTGTATAGCTCTATGACATATCTTTTGCTTCAGAACTCTTTTAAATCGTCACCTAAGATTTAATTAAAATAGATTAAGATTAACAAAACCCATATTTTCAATCTCATTATCTTTTCATGTTCTATTTTACAATTATTTTGTACAGGTTTATAATTACTTACAACAGTACATAAAATATTTACATATGTAGTGACGTAATATTTGTTTTAATTTACACAATTACACAAAAATCAAAAATAATTATGTTATTTCATTTTCGACAATACAAAATTAAGTATTAACACATTAAACCGATCAATGACTTCACATGGCATTGAATGTTAATGCAATGGTGAAAAATAGGGCTCCAACGTTCTCACTTTTTGAACTGATCATAAATCTGTGAAACGTATAATCGATGTTTACTCTACACATCCTCGTACAGTGTAATTAATCTTAGGATTAAGAAATCTCTTTAAAAAGTGAGTGATTACAATCAACTCTATTTAATCAATCTGCGATGAATAAAATAAGATGTACATCGTTTTTAACAATCTCTCATGTGTTACACAAGACGATGTTGGCGATGTGTGTTTGTACGAAATCGCAATCTCGCAACTATTCTGATTACACAAACTACGGGACGACGGACTTGCGAAACTGTACCCCTGTCCCTAGCGTATCGATGTTTTTAAACGATCACTGGCCGATGTGTGACAAAGTAAAAATGTGACCAAATTATGTTTTAAAGAAAATATTGTTTTAGATACGTTCTCGATAAGTACTAGGAATATGTTTCGTGTATCGATATTTGTAACAAAAATGTCGATCGACAACATTTGTACTGTGATTACTATAAATAATCACTGAAAACAAAATCCATCACATTACATTACACATTAAACATTTTAAATTAGACATTTATTTTTAGTTACACAATATTTACATAAAACGAGTTTGAGTAACTTGGAAATACACAGACTTCAGACTTTCATCGCCACAGAAAGGAGATGATACGCTGACCCGGCGGCCTTTCCAGCTTCGGCGGAAGGCACCGGATTTTCAAAGCAATCTTAGAGAAGAGATTATTCATAGAAGAAGCGTGCGCTATAGTCAAATGTAGACAGTTCAGCCTGACCATTGGTGCTGCCGAGCCTGTCCGACTATGTGTGGACGACACCGAGGACGGCACGACGTACACAACGAACCCAATCCCTCACCGGCTCCCGCTGCGTCGACATTTTAATTAAGCTAGGTATGCACGTGTGCTCACGCGGGCCAGGGTCAGAGGAGCGTCACGCGTCGTAATTAAATTTTATTAGCCAAAAAATCTCTGTGTAGCGGTTACGGGCGCGCAATGAAATATACAAATGGATATACAAAAAATACATAGGAAAAAATGCATTGTCGGCCTTTAATGGTATTTGGGGAGAGGGAAGGGAGGTGGTCTCCGGTTATCTCACTCACCGAACAAAACACAGTTGCATAAGATTCATCTAATTCACGCCGATATTCTTTGAGGCCGTGGTACTACCCCGGTCGAGCCGGCCCTTTCGAGGAGCAGCAAAAAAAGTTTGGCTCTACCACGTGCCAAAAACTTTAGTTTACAAGAGAAATATTAATTTCAATCAAAATAAGATAACTGTGTACTTACAGTATTTTGTATCACAAAAAACACGATCGCGCGCCCTGCAGGTTCCGTCCGGTGTCGATCGTCACCTTCAGCGCGAGCCCGACTCCCGCCGCCAGGACTCTTGCACCACCACCACATAATTAATATTTAGATGGTGTGTGAGTTAAGGGATGGTTGTGGGGAAATGACGAATCACTTGTAGGTAAACATTCCTAGGAAGCTATACGTAAGCAGGTAGACATAAATTATTAATAGTCGTCATCTAATATTATTGATCATACAACATGCATTCGCTTTGGCAGCGTTTGTTTGCTATTACATTTCCGTCAGGCGTTAACATCTCCCCCGGGCCTTGTAACGAACCCAGTCTTTCGACCGGAAGACACACCTGACAGATAATTGTTACTGGACGACTTTTCAATTATTTCTGCAGGTGTTTTGATATCTGCTGCTTCTGCTGTAATCGATATCATTTAACATTGTACATCACTATCGGGTAATATACCTTAACAACAGTAGCTAGACGATAAAAAGTAAAGTAAAGTAGCAGCCTGTAAGTGCCCTCTGCTGGGCAAAGGCCTCTTTCTCAAAGGTTTTGGAGCCGGGAAGAGCCCACCACGCTGCTCCAGTGCAGATGGGCAGTCTTCACATATCCTCGAAATAATATATTTTACTATTTCTCAGACATGCAGGTTTTATCACGATGTTTTCCTTCACCGCCGAGCACATAGTAAATACAGCACATAAAATTTCTATTAACAATTTTAGAGGTGTCGGCCACAGGGGATCGAACCCAGGTCGGTGGCGCTCTATGAAAATAAAGTGAGCGCCCTGACCTCGAGGCTGCCACTTGTCACTACCTCTCGCCTCCACCGCGTACAGGAACCCATAAGCAGCTACGTATCACAGAGTTGTTTGTCGCTTGGTTATAATATAATAGGGATGATATCGATCATCTTTGAACTAACATTACGTTAGTTCAGCGAATTTAAAAGAAATTAAGAAAAAACATTATAATTTTCACTGGTTCCATTGCGTTACATTTTTACTTTTTAATTCTCGATATTTCGACATACCGTGACTCTCAACCACTAGTTGTAATCCGATCTACAAAATTAAACAAACATAATACAGAACTTACAACCGTCGCTGTAAACGTGCAACAATATCACCCCCTGTTACGGACAGACATAACCCGGTTGACCACAATTCAAATGTGAATCTGAATAATTTAATAACACATTGTACATATCATACAAGCTTTTTGTACTTCACCGTAGTGCAGTACGGGCTAGGTAGGGTTAAATTTCATAGCACGAGAGTGACGTGTCACTCCTTCGCTATAAGTATACCTTCTCGTGTCACATAGAAAGTCACAGCTGAATTTGGCTTAAGAGTCTGTCGTGGGTGCCGTAAGCCGCGACTAAGAGGAAAGCTTTGAAAACTGCAAAGCCTATCGGTAGATGGCGAGATAACCACCTCGAATTACCTGACCGAAATGAAGCAGACCGATGACGGGCAGCAGCGTCCATGGTGCGAGGTGTCTGGTGCTGTGATCGCCGATCCACTGCACTTTTTTTTATGTGAAAAGCGGCAAACGAGCCAGCGGTTCACCTGATGGTGAGTGATTACAGTCACCCACATACATCTGAGAGGGGGAGAGGGCCTCCGGTTACCTCACTCACTGAACGAAACGCAGAAGCACAAGATGCTTCTACTTCACATCGGTATTCTGCGAGGCCGTGGTACCGACCCGGTCGAGCCGGCCCATTCGAGCAGCAGCAAATGCCTCCGCTTGGCTCTACCACGTGTAAAAATGTCAGCGAAATAGTTACAAACAAATTTAGTGACCACGTGAGTCTTACAGATAAACAGACAGACGCGGCACTGGGTAAATAACAGCGCTATGCTACGGCGTCATGTTGAGTCGGAGGTCGCTTCATTGCTGCAACCCATTGAGCACTACAAAAAACCTATCTTTCATTTAAATTAAAAGACAAAATATATTTTGAACAGTACGTAGGTCGAAGAAGAAACGGTAGAAGAACTGCACCATCCTCCCTCCGACAAAAGCACGCACTGTAATCGCTCGATAATGCCTTGTCCGATCTATTTCGATTTTTAAATAAAGAAATTCCGCGAATTAACTCCTAATTTTATAAACTAATAATCTTTTTTTTCCCACCTACGAGTAGGAAGAGGCAATCCCGTGCCTCCGTAATTCAAATCAACATTTACTTTCTTTGTTGAGCGAAGTGAACGTTTACAAACTTACAAAGTGAACAAAGAGACGCGAACGCCGAGGCGAGTGAACAGTCTGCGCTAATCGGATGCTGCGCTGACGAATGAGCTACAGACGAGCTAGTGAATCTTCAGCGTCGCGGCTGCGGTGTGCGCTCTACAGACGTACGTGGCTATGTACTGTAGTAGATATAAAAACAAAGCTTTCGCTGGTGTGCTCTAATATGTATGAACTATAGTTATCTGTGTAACTATCAATACAGATTGGAGTAAGAAATTCGTTGTCGTATTTTGTATAGCTATTGAAATCTTTTATTGAAAATGTAGCATGGATATATATCTATTTAGTCATCTTTTTTAGGGTTCCGTACGGAGCGGACGATTACTATGACTAGACCGTCGGTCCTACCTTTAACGGGCTGTATATCTTTTGAACCGTAATGGGATTAGCTTCATCGTAAAAATACATTCGTTAAATTTGGTGTAATTATAGTAAAGCAACAAAAAATCGGGCAAGTGTGAGACGGGCTCGCGTCAAAACCCCAAGTGAAAGATTTTTTTTATAATTTTGTAAATACATTACACAATCACACAATAAATCATTGTTCAGTTGTGTAATACAGAACCCTCGGTGCGCGAGTCCAACTTGCACCTGCACGCCGGCACGCCAGCACGCATGCACGCCGTCACACATGCACGCCGGCACGCATGCACGCCAGCACGAATGCACGTGAATCACACGCTGTAGTAATTTTCTTTCGAATTTATTTTTTAAAAAAGAATACTAGCGATGGTATTATTAAGAAGTAACATTACTGATATTTCTGTGAACCGCTCCGACTAAGCATTACAGCTTGTGTCTGGAGCGGGTCTGGAGAACATGGCGACATCGAGAATGTAGAACTGCAGGTGAGTCGCAGCATTTTGTTGTGGGTGAAGAAGTAACGGCGCACTTACTCTCCTCACCTTTCCAACCGGAACACAACAGCGATTGCGCTGCGGTTGGTTCGGTCGCACAAATGTGTGAGAGTGTGATGCCAACACACACGATTAGACAGAGACGGAAACAACGAACTGTTAAAATCATGCTTATTCCTGTTCACATGTAATTCAATGAATTTAACCATCAGCTTACCAGTTCACAACTCACGTACTAAACCCGCTCAAAGGTTATTCTAGTTTCACCATATACATAGCGATCTCAAGACGTTGGAGGTTTTGATCGTCTAGTGTCGGGTGTTGTGCTGGTCGATGAGTGAAGGGGTGGAGGTGCATTTTTTTCATTTATTTATTAAACTTCATATACATGAGAATGTATATAGGCGGACTTAATGCCAGAAGCATTCTCTACCAGTCAACCTTTGGACGATGCAGAGATGAAATGAAGTAGGTGTAGGTGATAGAATAGAGAGAACTAAAGAGAGGAAAAAAATTATAATAAATGTAAATCTATATATATACAATATTTCAATACGCATACATACAATAATAAATACATACACACGTATATACATACATTTATATTTATTTAAATATTTTAATAACTTAAATATTAAATATACATAAAAATAGACTTTACTTAGATTGAGATGATTCTGCCATTTTGTTAAGGATATGTTCCTTACCTTTCATTTTAAAAATGTACCGACTGTTAGACGCTCTGATTTCGAGTGGGAGTGCATCCAAAGAAGTACGGATTGAACAGGAAAGGATGAACGGACAAAGCATGAGGTATGTGGGGGACACTGGAGTAGGAGATTATTAGACAAACGTTGGGTTCTGTCGTGAGCAAAGGTTTGGAACTATATAGTAGCAGAAGTGCACGCACTTGTGGAAGGCAATCCACGACCTTGTTGTTGTCTCTTCTTCTCTTCGAATTAGGTAATATCATACTCGTACAATTTTATTTTTGAACGCAAAATCGTGAATAAAATATATTTAATATTTTTTCACATTTGCACAACCCTGACAATAAGCGCAAACCGCGTCACGTACAAATACTTGCGCGTCGCGGTGACAAGGCAAGTTGACGCCTCGTGGGAACACGGGCTGCGGGGCGGCCGGCTGCGTGCGTTGAGCGTGGAGAAGACATGGAATTGTGGACAGAATAATACATATGTGCAGCATATAGGCAAAATAAACCTTTAATTTTACTCCGTATTTCGGTTTTATTGCAAAAAGCTAACTAATATTTACTAAAGCCAACGAGTGGTGATGAATATATAGGTAACTTGTTCAGTCAAACTTATCTTGAAGGATCAAATCATCCCTACGGGGACGAATGAGTTTTTCGAAGTTTATGTGAGAATTAAGATGGTGTCTGCTGATGAGCTCTGATGAAACTTTTTATCAGAGAGGGATGAAGCTACTAAAATAAATGTTGTCAGACCTTCGACCACCTCAATCTTTAATGTATGATCTTCAAAACAATTCCTTGCATATAGAAGCTGTAACAGCCGATATGATTAACACTGTACTAAGTATTTGTGAGATTTTATTCTAACGTGGGGAGAAGTTACGGGTCAGTGTTTATATTGCAGTTAGTTTATAGCGTTTTGTTAAATAAATGATTGTATATTATTGAAGCATTAACAGACTGAACTTAGAAGTATCGGGATTAGGATTATGGCTGCCTGTTAGGTGCTACTAGTATGTGGTGGAGCCAAGCAATGGCTTCTGCTGCTGCTCGATTGGGACCGGGGTAGTACCACGGCCTCGCAGAACACCGGCGTGAAGCAGAGGCATATTGTGCTTCTACATTTAGATGGGTGAGTGATGTAACCGTAGGTACACTCTCCCTCCCCCATCCCCCATCCTCATCATTCCTCTCATCTCCCAAAAATTCTTAAAGGCCGGCAACGCACCTACAGCTTCTCTGGTTTTGCAGATGTACGTGGGCGACGGTAATCACCTACCATCAGCTGAGCCGCTTGCTCGTTTGCCCCCTATACCATATAAAAAAAAGATTACAGTTACAATCCTGATACAATCGACGAGTGTAACTTAAATCTAGGTACATCTGTTTGTTCCCCATTCTTTGTTCCGTTTGTTCGTCGTATGAATTTTTAATATTTATGTAGGGATCTGCTGAAGCGCGCATGTAATTTAGGTCATTTTATAAATGAAACATAATGCTTTCAGTGTTCATTACTTCGTAATATATACACACATCGTAATAATATCTAGACGTTCCACAACTGCCGGATTGCTACATGTGAACATATACATTTTTGAAATTACACCGCATACATTTTTTTTATTGCCCTCCTGCAAACGAGCAAGCGGCTCGCCTGATGGTCAGCCCACGTACATCTACAACATCAGAGGATCTGCAGGGGCGTTGCCGGCCTTTAAGCAGATTTGGGGGAAGGGAGGAAGGATGAGGAAAGAGGAAAGTGGGCCTCCGGTTTCTTAACTCACCGAACGAAACGCAGAAGCAAAAGATGCCTCTACTTCCCGGTGGTGTTCTGCGAGGTGGTGGTACTATCCCATTCGAGCAGGAGCCAAAGCCACCGCTCGGCTCTACTACGTTGTTGTACTAAATAACATCGTAAAAGTAGTATAAAAGTATTTCTTGTAAAGTGTGCTTGTTTAATACCCCGCGATGTACACCGACACGAAGCCGTTCGAATATTAAAAACTAACTTTTTTCAATATTGCAGAATCCAAAATGTTTTAAGAGTAATCATATTCTTAAATGACGATTCGGCAAGTGCTCCGCCCATGCCAGAGTTAGTAGACGGTAGCGCAGGTGCTTCAATATTCATAGACCTCCAGAGTGCACTGAGCTCGAGGAGCAAGGATCCCGGTAACTGTTGCAAAATGTATGTGTAAATATGTAATTAAACCCAGTAGTTTAATAAATGAAGCACAGAGCTCAAATACAGCTTAGTTATCGAGTTGTAAAAAAGAAATGATTAATTCAGAATGATTGCAACGAAACTGTTATCCCAACGCCGGGATGAAATCCGTAAATAAATAATAGTTTCATTTCAAATATGTAGCGTTTCCGTAAATTCAAGAAAATATTATTATAGAATGTGTTGGAATATATCTAAGGAGTGTTCACGCCATTATGTTTACCGGGAACATCTAAGTAACATTTAATGAGTTCTAGTGTAGTTTCGACCTATTCTATATTCGCAGTTACGGCGTCACCACTGGAGAACTGTTCTTCTCCGATTGTCATTTCTGGGCGCTCTGAGGCCGGCCTTTCGCCACTTATACTCACTGGTCCGATCATCATCAAAATAGTTGAAAATTAAAATCTGACTACGTCATGTTTAATTTCAAAAATACCTAAAGCTATCTTGTCTGCCTCGTCTAGGTTGCCTGTTACCCATTTGTGCAATAAATGTTTCTTTCTTCCTTCTTTCTTTCATTTGTGTCACCAAACAGCGCAATCACTTTTGTGTTCCGATTTGAAGGGAATAGAGAGCCAGCATAATCGCGGGCCGTGACGAATTCCATCAAGTCCTCAGCGGTGCCGACGCACCAGGAACCTTTCTCGAAGAATTTGCTCGCAGGTGTTCATGGGCTGCAGTAATAGTAGTACAGTATTTTTCACTCCTATCCAATTAAAAAAAAACATTTTGGTCCGTCTAAGCAAACCTCTTATTTTCAAATTTTAAGTAGTATCTACCACAAACTTAAATTAGAATAATAACGACTAGAAACAGAGTCTATCGGAATTCCGATCGAAAAAGACGATAATTTTACATAAAGATAATAAGTTCCTGACGCATTATTATTGCAAAAGTGTGCGTATCGGAGAGCATAGATACATGTTGCTTAAGCCTGCATACACAGAAGTTGATATGAAACGACCATTCTCTAGGCGTTGTTATTATATAACATAAAACATAAAGCGCTTTATTTTATTGGCAGAACGTCAAGACCCATTATACTCGAACTTGGGCATTAACTCGATATGCGAAATGATATAAGGATAAAAACATTTTCATATCTCTTTATATGAAACGTATCTGCAACCAGTTGGATAATAAACGTGAGCCGTAAGAATTGCCACATTTATGTCGCCTCTTATGACTGCCATGTGGAGAAAGGAGGTGGCAGAATCTTGCATCACCACCGCAAGGCTAGAAATTCTAAATAATATATAATTATAGTAAACGTAACACAAAATATTCATCGTCAATGAACGATTCGTGAACATGTTTTTGACAGAGCCCATAATAGTAATTCTTAGCCCTCAGTCTTCACGCGCCAGTCCCCTGGCTACTGATATATTGTAAAAAATTACATTTATTTATATAACTTTTAATTTATTTATATAACATGGCATTAAAAAGCAGGGACCCCTGAGTTTCTTACCGCTTCTTCTTTGAGAAGGTCTAGTTTTGTAAACAGGTGTAGATTTTGTCGTTCATAAAAGCTATTAATAAGCCTAAAGGAGTGGTCTTTTTGGTGGCACAACACCTTGAGCATAATCGCATAAGTTAATCTAAAGTAAACCCTAACTTGCCCAGCGTGTTGAGCACAGGCAAATATTCCAACACGGGTTTGGCAGGCACTTTCTTGGGGATGCGTTTATTTTTGTTGTCTCGTTGAGGAAACCTTTCCTTGCGCACCTGCGAACACCCACCTGTCACTGAAGGCAGCAACCGCTTATGTCGGGATCAGCGTTAAAGTGCCGGACAGACTAAAACCTCCACGGATTTAGAGATAGGCTGTTGGCCCGGCGGCCTTCACCACTTCTCCGGAAGACACTCGCGTGCAACGAGGCCGCAGAGTAACAAGTGGAGATGCGTATGTTCAGCTGTGGCTTAAAATAGTCTGATGCAGCAGTGTGCGGGCGTCCCTCGAGCCGAACTAATGTTCGTAGCTATGGTACGATTAGCTATGGATTGATTGATTGCCGTGCTGCTTGTTGTTGTAATTTATCTCACTTCCTCTTGATCCTCATTACAGTTACTGTTTATACAACAAAATTTCCTCCCGAATTTTAAGTGAAATAACAACTTTACTGAATAAACGAAGTTCCGCCCGAAACGTAGAGCTGTGTCGAGGAACCGGTTGAAGTTAAACTGAACTCAAACTACGCAGAGTTTCACTGCTTAATAATTCGCAAGAGTTTATATCACAAACATTAAACGAGTTCGCCAACAGTTGCATGCTGTTCAAAACAAGCATTATTTTAGTAAATGTACAGATTCTAATAATGTAGTAATATAAGGTCCCTCGACCGCATACTTACCCAATACTGGAGTGGTCAGAGGTCCAGACGTTTGGGTCCTATCAACTTACAAAGCTTATTTGCTATATCTTTGCTACATATACAACGGAGTTGTTATAACAACAACTCCTTTTAATTTAGTCGTATAGGGGCGACGTACGCAGCCTCTCGCTATGGGAAGTCTATGTTCAGTAGACTATTTGAATGATGTTCATAACGAAGATAAAAAATATAATTATGTATAAGTACTGACACGAGTCACCCATAGGATTTCTATTTTATTTTTATGTTATTTCCAAACTAATTTCTGCAAACCACTTTACTTATCTCCGGGAGATAGAACGTGACGAGTGGCGAGCCTCGACGCCATGTTTGCTCCTGGAGAGTTTGATTTTAACGTTAATTCATTATTTTAGTCAGCAGATTCTTTTCTATTTTTTATTCTTTAGAACCAATAATGAAATGTATGTATGTATATATTCACGCCTTGTTCCCAACGGGGTAACCAGAGAGAATCTTCTTCCACTTGCTACGGTCCTGGCATACGTCTTTCGCTGCTTCCACTTTCATCAATCTTCGCACGCATGCCCGTTGGTGTAGAGTACTCTCGACCTGGCCTTTTTTCAGAACGTCTTCGATTTGGTCGTGAAATCTTCGCCTAGGTCTTCCTCTCCCGACTCTACCATTTACACTCGCCTCATATATTCATTCATCCCTTCTCTATGTCCGAACCAGCTCAGCATCCCTTTCTCAATTCGTTTCACTACATCGTATTTCACGCCACAGCGCTCTCTGATCACATTATTTCGAACCCTGTCAGTTATCTTCACATCAATCATAGTTCTTATTTTTCTTGCCTCTTCTGCCATAACCAGCTTTTGCTTCCATATGTTAGTGTTGGTAAGGGTTGGTAGGTATAATTGTATAATGACCCCATTATTGCGATACCTGAAAATGGTGACTAAGTCTTCAGACACATTCTTTAAATGAAAGACCTACATTGTAATTCATTTAGCAAATAAACGTTTGAGTTTGAGTTTCACTTTGAGTTTCTGTGTCACCGGGACAGCGAATTCAAAAGCAAGCAGCTGACGCCGACGCGGATCGTCGATAAGGTGTTTGACCTGGGTGTCGTTGGCCTAGCTTAATATTAACGCAAAACATGTCTTGTGTCAGAATAGAAAAAAAACCTTTGTCTAAACTCCTGTACTTACGTAATTGGTGTATGATCTAGAAATTAGCTGTTACATTACATGTTAGCTTACTTTTAATATCGGAACGTCGCATACAGTCTGTATATAGTTAATTAATACAATAAGGTAATTCACACGGACCGATGTTAGAAGTTGTTATTTGTGACTTCACATAAATGTCTTAATTCTGTTATCGTCGTTCATCTGAGTTCCGAGACGTTTGCATTTCACTACTATGTTTATCCGTTACATATATAATATAAAACTACAATATATATGTTCATTGGAAATACTATGCACGTATTTAGCAACGCAGAGCTATTTACATTACCAACGGAACCTCATAACATGCAGTGAACGAAAATTGGCATTTCGCTGTACCAGTTGTTGGAGATTCGCACCCCGCGCCCGCGCCCTCGCCTCGCGCCCCGCAACCCGCGCCCCGCGCCCCGCAACCCGCGCCCCGCAACCCGCGCCCCGCACCGCCCCCTGCTATTGAGATCGGCTAATTGCACGCGGTGCATTGGGCAAGTTGTCATTGATTACATTTTAAACGGTTTAAACAATTTTTCTGACCTCATAATATAGCCTCTACCTCCAAGTTATATATTTTGACATTCAAATAACCTATTTTACTATTTAAATTAAACCATTCCCCCTACAATTTAAAAATAATTAAGTTTTGTATAGCGCTGTGATGTAAGATATTATGCGTATAAAATATTTGTATTCACTTACAACGCCTTACATAAAAATATTTTTATACTATCTAAATATTGAGAGCTTTAAATGTAAAGGCAAAAAGGTGCGATTAGGTCTGAATAATAATAATAAAGGTATGTAATAACGTCCCTGTTTGTTAAATTGCCATTTAATATGTAGGGATCAGAGCGCAGAATGAGGTTAGTGGTAAATACTGTAAAAGTTTTATATATAGTTGTATATACATAAAATTATATATTCACCACAATGATCGGTGGGTAGGAGGTAATATAATAGTTGTCAATATGTCGAAGTTTCAACACGTGACAACAAGCGCATGTATAAATTAAAACGTTGAAATTTTTAGTTAAAAATGTTTACCTTGTAACTGTCGCCCTGGTGGATGGACGGGTGGATAATGTCTGCAGGCATTAAGTTCACCTTTTGTGTCCTTCTATATAAAGCAAGGGCAATAAAGATTAAATAAACAAATAAATGAATAACTAACAAAATACATTAAGGCCGCTTTAGTTCGACAAATATTCCTACTATCACAAGAGTACCATTACAATAATTTACCTTACGAGAATTCTCGGTAAATGCGAGGTGAAAAATGAGCTCGAGAGCCCTTTCCACAGTGACGGATGTTGCCTTTGTGTCAGATTCATAAAGGATTCAGGTCTTCACGTTCAACTTATTCGAGTAGTTTTTCGGTTTTTGATACCAACATACGAGTGTCAACAGATTTGTATACAATTCTCGCGTTGCCGTTCTGCTTGGAAGTTGCAATAAGAGCAGCGGCGCGTAGAGGCCCGATGAGCAGTTGCGGTACAAAAATTCACCTTGCACCTTCAACCTTATCTACTAGTGGACAAAGTTTAAATTGATTTAAAGTGCCGTGAGCGTCGCGAGCCCCGCGTCCTTTATACACTGCGAGTTTCCTTGAGATATGGGCTTTGATAGATCATACACAATTCAGTGTATTATGCTTTTGTACACGGTAGAGCCAAGCGGTGGCTTTTACTGCTGCTCGAATGGGGCGGCTCGACCGGGGTAATACCACGCAGAATACCGACGTCAAGTAGACGCATTTTGTGCTTCAGCGTCACTTTCGGTGAGTGACGTAACCGGAGGCCCACTCCACACCTGCAGCTCCGCTGGTGTTTCAGATGTACGTGGGCGTCGGTAATCACTAATCACGGGGTAGTAATAAAATAAAAAAAACAATACAACCAAGAGGCCTCGCTCGCCGTCGCTGTTAGAGGAATGACAAATAAATTTGCAGTATTCGGCTGACGAAGGTGTGAGGGATCTGTCGGACAGCAACACCTAATGTGCAAGATGCACATGGGTTACAGCAGCCACTTACGTTAGGTTGACAAATTGCAACGAACAAAAGTGCACCGCATTGATCCTGTGCGTCGTGGCTGACCAGCGGATGTTATCGCACCTCCACCACCAGTCATTCATCAGCATTTAAATTATAAATATCAGTTCTAGTGGTGCCGTCGCAGCAGATCAAACTGAAGTTGGCCTGAACAAGTCAATAATATCTGATATACCCATAATATCTGATAATTCTTGACATTCTAATGAGCCTTTCCATGAAGTATCAGATGAATACATTTTATTAACTTAACTTTAGTAAAAGTCTCTGTATGTTTACTAGGATTTTGTTAAACAAACGTACACATTGACTCTGATAAGAGTAACGAAATCAACAATTCTAGTAGCGAGCACTTTTTGAACTATTAAATATATTAATTAAATTATAACAGAAGATGCGCGTCGGATAAACACGCAGCTTAATTAAAATGTCGAGGCAGCGTGACGCCTGCAGACTGAAATCATCTCGCGGCCGCGTTGTCGGCGGTGAAAGCCAAAATATTTCATACTTTCTGCGATTATCTTGCAATCTTATTAGAAATATCCGACCGTTGTTTATAGTCCAATGCTGGACATAGGCTCCGAACGAATTAAAGAAAATGATAATTTTTATAGGTATACCAGAACTCTGCATGTACAATACATTATCAAAGAGCTCTCGAGCCCGCACGTCCTGAGGCTATCATAAACTTATATTTCCCAGTCGACATGATCTCGAATGAACGGACTTTATTAAGCCTATCTCTTTTTTATTCCAAGTTAATAGCAAATAAAACCTACATTTAAAAAAGAGCTTTTGTTTTGTTTCTTGGAGTATGGTTTTTATTTTTATAGGAATGGCGGCAAACGAGCAAGCGGTTTATCTGATGGTAAGTGATTACCGTCGCCCACGTACATTTGTAACACCAGAGGTACTGCAGGTACGTTGCCGGCCTTTAAGGGTATTTGAGAGATGGGGAGGAGGATGAGGAAGGGGATGGGGAAGGGGAGTGGGCCTCCGGTTACCTTCGACGGTGTCGTAAAGAAAAAGCCTTAGAATTCTCACGGCGATCTCGCGGAGAGATCTCATCAGTGGTCACGTTCTATCTTCCGAAGAGATGAAAAGTGGGAAGCCGTGTGCCAAAAGGAAATACACAATATCTGCCTAACCCTTTTGGGCGTATATAACGTATTTCTGATGGTGGTAACCGGTTTGATGAGTGCGGTGCCGGGTTGGCTGATGGAGAAGAAAATGACAATGTGAGTGAATTTTTCCTTTACCTTAGTCGTTGGGTACTTCGCCCATGGGGAGGAAGGTGGGAGATACTAACACCGCTATCACACGGCAGGCACGCCCAAAGCTGAAGGTAGATGAAACACAATCAAAGTGCACTCGGGACACTTTGGTAGTGCTTATTATATTATTATATACTTTTGATAGTGGGATTAAATATTGCGAGAGGAAGAGCGCGGTCGAACATTATATTTAATACAGATGAACCTTGTGGAGTAGACAGAGCTATTTGAATTTACAAATGTAATTACCCCAGACGCCGGTCGTTTGACCTCTATGCTATATTTACTTTATAACATTACCGGGGCAGCCGGAGTTGCTAATTGAATATATGATGTGTCGCGTCTGTTGTGTAAATGTAAAGGTTATTTTATTCTTCTCTTTTTTATGGGAAAGGCAAACGAGCAAGCGGTTCACCTGATGGTAACTGATTACCGTCGCCCACGTACATCTGCAACACCAAATGTGCTGCAGTTGCGTTCCCAGTCTTTAAGGGTATTTGGGAGAAGGGAGGGAGAATGAGGAGGGGATGGGGAGAGGGAGTGGGCCTCCGGTTACCTCACTCACCGAACGAAATGCAGAAGCACAGGATGCCTCTACTTCACGACGGTATTCTGCGAGGCCGTGGTATTAATCCGGTCGAGCCGGCCCATTCGAGCAGCAACAAATGGCTCGCCGCTTGGCTCTACCACGTGTAAAATTCTGTATATAGAAGGCAAACAGGCGTTTCAATTAACACTTGATATTGTTATAATGCCCGATAACGGCTTTACAAGTTTTGCGTCTTCGAATGAAAAGTCAAAAGAAATTATGTTATATAAATTACCAGTCGATGTTAACGAAACTATTTTGTAGGTAAATCAGGGTGAATATAATGGTGAAGCCATTGACATTTCCATACAAATTGTGGGTAATTGTCGAGTGGGAATGACTGGAAGTCGATGGGTGCAGGTGGTTCATTCTAGTTCATGTTTTGTAGCAATCTATAAACTCAAGATCGTATAATTCATATAAAATAATGAGTAAACATTTTAATAATTTCAACATGGACAAACACACAGATCCAGAACAATTATTTGTAGCTCATGTACAATTGTTACGGCTTAAATCGACCTATGACCCGCGGCGCCAAATGCTTAAGCACTACGCTATCGACGGAAATGTATATTTTTACTTCTATAATCAGTAAATCATTATGATACTGAAACATATCGCACATTTATCTTTTGTGTAATCAAATAAATTGCCATATTATTGCATTCATTAATGTTTTAGTTAAATATTGTTTTGTTTTTTTTTCCGAACAAGTCAATTAAAATGTCATGTGCGACATTATTTGTGAATTACAATATTTTCAAAGAAGTTCCTCTAAACGTGTAGATGAGATGTATCCCTGTGTGGATTCCTGTAGGTTAAAGCAATAAAAAAATACGCGTCGAAACATCATACAAACAAACACAATACAAAAATAACATTAGCTCCATAAATAAACATAGGAACGTGTTCGTATTGCACTAATATACTCCGACGGTTCTGTATCGCTGTTTCAATAATAAACATACTAAGTTACAACTTGTTACTGCTGGGTACGTACACCTCGGCGTTGTTTACGTGTGCCGCCTCTGGGGCCCCCGTGAGCAGATCTTATACATTCTTTTTCCACCAATAGCTTTGGTCTTTATTGGAGTTGTACGTTATCTATTGTAGAGGAAGAATAAGATAAATACAATATAACTTTAAAAGAAATACATTTAAATCGTTTCAATCGAACTTGTATTCCTTACTCGAGAACTCATTCATTTATGCCTATAGAAAGTCCATTGTTGAACACAGGCCTCCCGCAACCACCGACTGCCCGCGACTCAGTGCAGTTCGTCACGTCATCTTGAGGGTTCGTGACGTGATGGCCCTCTAAAACCTTTCTTCGTCAATAATATATTTATAATATTGAAACTTGACATGTTGAAACAAAACAGAAATTAATTACGAGTTTAAATTTAAAGCTTGATTAAGGTATTTTTAATTAATTAAAACTGTGTCAACAAGTCATACATTATAAAACGTATCCTAAAAACTATACGTGATGGTGTTTGCTTCTGGAACTAAAACTTGCTTACCATTTTAAGTGCTTTGAATATCATAAAATAATTAATTCATCTACTATTTTGGACTGTAACGCAATTGGACAACAGGTGGTATTAACATTAAAAAATGGTTTAAAAAAACAATGACGCTTGTATAATGACAGCTCACTAGCAATCGGAGAGGAGCACTGACGGCCAGGCGGAACACGCAAGGCATCCTCTGCATCAAAAAGGTAACTTAATAATAACTGTATCATTTAACGAATGTTTTTTTGCTCTGCGTAACTTGGATCAATTTGAAAAAAAAATTTAAAGAACAAACAATTTTCGATTCAACTGATAGAGAATGCTTATAGGTATCTAGTCCTCTCCTTACTGTGCATAGTTCCTGGGCTTTTGGCCTACTATTAAAACCACGCTAACGATATAGCGCAGTGCAATCTGTTGTTGAGTACCTTGCACGCTGGTAGCCCAATATTCAGTGAGATGGTTCTATAAAAAAAAGTAATATGTATGAATACGAATTTTATCTGGGGTAACACCTATCAAGCAGATACCACGAAAGTAAAACATTATCTAAATCCAAAATTTCATCCAAATCGTTTGAGCAATTTCCATGAAAAATGACTTTAATATTTCGTTAAGGGTTAATGTAATTTTTAAAGTTAGGGACACGTTTGTATTAACAATAGATTTTTTATTGCTGCAACAATTCATGAGTTATCCTTGCCATGTGAAAGCGGGGAAAGAATCTGCTTCAGCTTACAAAGAGGCAAATAAGCGATGACAAAACATCGCTGGGCGACATGTCCTGTGTCTTGGAGAGGTGAAGAGTTAGCGAAGATAGTCACATTACTAAGGATTTTACATTTCGTGTAGAAGTTCTAGAAAAATGGGTCGTGATCACCTTTGTCATCTTTGAACCGGAAACGTAAAAAATAAACCATTAAAACAAAAACCTCTGAGACTAAAATTCAACATGAAAAATTGCAACGAATTCATCGTGGTTATTTTACAAAAGATGCGTCAATCACGCTTAAAAGGGTCTCTACGGTCATTTTTCACTGCGACTGTCTACATTCTTACATATTCTTTACGAAAATTCTTATTAGTAAAGAAATTGTTAAGTGGGAGTACAGCGATAGTTATTATGAGGATGCGAGTGGGAATTTGCGCATCCGAATTTGTGGAACCCAAATTCTACAGACTGGGAACAGCGTCACTAGGGTACCAACTGCACTCACCAACGTTGTGATTATGGGCTAGCCTTCTGTTACCGGCTTTCACTGGTTCGTTCTTGGAGAAGCCTTTGTTCGGCAGTGGACTAAATTAGTCCGAGATATTAAGAGCATTGTTAAAATAAATGATGCAAGAGATGAATCTTACAACAAATTAAATTTTTTTCTAATAGGTTTAATGACTAATAAATTAATAAACAGCTTCATTCCAATTTACCTAAAAAACTTTATTTGTAAGCAGTAAATATTTAACTCAAAGGTTAGTTTGATCTGTGTAATGCTGTCTCCCAGGGTTGCTCACTGATCGCAAACTGAAATTTTAGTTAGTTTTAAATGTATTCATGAATACTGTGGGTCGTATCTATATTGTTAATAGATTTTATATATGAACCATTGTGTTACAAAAATTGTCTCAAATTATATAAAGTTTAGGTTAGCTTTGAGGTATTGATTGAGTTTTCTAGAAATTATTTTATGTGTTCTGTATCAAAATCAAAAATTAAATTAGTTGAAAATCTCAGTAATTACTCCACCTTCTTTTTCGCGCGGAAATACCTTGCACTGATTAAAATCCCACGGTGTTACATCTACGCTGCATATCTGAAGAGCTACAGGAACTCGCCGCCAGAACCGGCCGACCGAGGCGCCCCATCCCCGAGCAGAAGTACTTCTCTCTCCCTGCAGGTAAGGCGCGTCAAACTCACTCGGAGCAGCCACGTGAAGTCGGTCTTGGTACACCGTGACCCAAAACAGGCCTACTATGCTCCCCCGCCATGTTGTTCCGGAGAGAGATTACCTAGCACGCCTTTTGCATTTGTTCTACAAAATATATTGGATACATATGTCCTACAAATAATTTTTATTTGTATACAGTTTATTTGTTTTAAAAGAATTCTTCAAACAGCAAAAGTGATTGGCTTATTGGTTCTCTGTACGTAACTGTGATTGGCTTACCGCGTAGCGCCGCGTAGCACTCGACTTGACAGGATGCTACGGTTCGTTAGCTACGTCGGCGGGTCGGGGGATATCGGCGTCAGTCGGTAGCTATTCTGAAAACAGAGAGTTAAGCTTTTATTGATATTATCAAAATAAATAATCTGCTGATTTAATAAAGATTTTTTTTTTAATTCTTATAATGATTTACTGCGACATCCGAATATATTGATGCATTACTAACAAAAACCTAACGTTGCAGTGAAAACATTTACACAAGTCAGTATTCGTACAATGCTGGTGAGGCTGTGTGCCCAGGCCCTGCGCACCACACGCTACTAGGTTCTACAAGAACTACCCAAATGGCGGCTGCACGTACCAAAAACGAAAGTTTATAACGCAAATTATGTGCATTTCGGTTAATTTTCAGTATATATTGACCAAATAGTTTCAGCTGCATTCTTCATTCAACGTGTACTATTCGGTAAATCAGTTAATCAGTGGAATGGTTTTTAAACGAGTATTTTGAGACGGCTCTCCTTTGTGCCTGGGGAAAACTAAGTATATATATACTTTGAGGGCACGTAAAGTCCGCTAAAACACATTGCAGCAGCGTGGCAGACTGTTCCTTGCTGCAAATCCCCTCAATAGTTAAAAACCCACGTTGATTCATGATCCCGTAATCACTACTCTGCGGGGATTGTATTCATAATTAGTTCTATTAATTCTTGACGAAATTTTTTTTTTCTGAGATTAAAAATAAAATAAAACCAACAACAATAATAAAAACTTAGAAGAGAAGAAAAAAACTAACATTATTCCATTTCTGTAAGGCTATTGACTGCATACTTTAAATCTGTATCTTGTCCATGCCACGATTATTCCGCGCTGCAACGTTGCCGTTATGTGATATAATTAATCATATCTCTATTTCAGTTTACTGTACAACGTGAACCGCATTCAATATAATCAACGACCCGATCGCGTCCCGAGCCCCACTTCATCGTGAACTGACAGATTACGAGACGTAAGCCCACCCCACACATTGCCAGGATGAATAATGTAGGCCGTAGTGGATAATCCAGGCGGCTCTGCAGCAAGCGGCGCCCGCATTGTACAAGTCGTTGTTCGTCTATCGTCCGTCAAATATAGAGAGTATCAAAATGTAATACGTAAATATTGATAGTAACGAGCTATATAAGTTTTAGTATGTAATAATATTAGTAAGTGGTAGAGCCAAGCGGCGGCTTTTGTTGCTGCTCGAATGGGCCTGCGTGAAGTAGAGGCATTTTGTGCTTCTGGGTTTCGTTCGGTGAGTGAGAAACCGGAAGCCCTCTCCCCAACTCTCGTCCCAATCATCTCTTCCATCCCCCAAATGGCTCTACTTGCAGCTCCTCTGGTGTTGCAGATGTACGTGGGGACGGTAAAAGCTTACCATTAGGTAAGTAGCTTGCACGTTTGGTTGTATCTTCCAATAGATACATGATATCTCGATACAATTTCGTTTAAGCACAATATATTGAAGTTTAAAATGAGTTATAGAGGAACAGTCGTCACAGACATGATTGAATACTTCAGGTTACAATAACGTATTAAAACGAAAGTGTTTAAGGTTACAGACAAGACCACCTGATGGTAAGTGTCTACTGCAGCCCATGGACACCTGCGAATAATTCCAATCGAAGGAACTTACTGACGTATCATTGTCACCTCTAAATTCTATGACGGAATGCCTCGTAGATTTCTTTTTAAGTTAAAGTAAGTAGTTCTTTTTAAGTTTAAGTCAAAATTTGACTACAACAACCCCTCCATGGTAGACACGCTGTTGGCCCGGTGGCCGTGATAGCAAAAGGCGTGCAAGTTAGGTAACCTTAAAGACTGTAACTTTATCACCCATAGAAAAATTTGCAATGGTTGCGCTGCTGATTAGAGGTAAGTAGGTATTGGAAATTGGCGAACAGGTGTTAGCTACTCCGATGGCTCCTAGGTAAAAATGGAGGCTAGTAAATTAAATGTGAAAGGTATCAAGTTACGTTTAAAACGTCGTTTCTTTTAATAACTTACGCCATTCCAGCTCTACTTCGGATTTAGCTGTCGGATTGTGTTACCTATACCCATCCTACGTTTGATGAGGAGTTATTCATTCGCATTGCCGATGCACAACCATGATATTTAAGATAACTTACACATTACCACGTGCTCGCTCGTGAAGGAAAACATCGTGGAGCCTACATGTCTGAGAAATATTATTTCGAGGCATGTGAAGACATTTGAAGTCTGGCGAACCGCACCGGAGCAGCGTGGCGAACCTTTGTCGAATCCAAAACCCTCATAGATATTTGAAAAGAAGATCTTTGCCCAGCTGTGGGCATTTACGGGTTGTTAATTTAACACCTTACCCTTAAGATCAATGTGGCCAAGCATGCATCTTCAGCACTCTCTCGTACGGATCTTAAACTCAAATGCGTCGGCTTTATTCCTTCCAGATGTGCTGTATTTGTAAAATCATTGGCATTAAATCAGACTGAACGCGTCTAGATAGAAAGCGGCTGCAAATCTAACATTTATCGCTACTGCTGCACTCAAATTGCCACGGAGCGCCGCAGCGAAGCAATAAAATTGTTCAAACAGTCTGTAGTCCGTGCTCTGCGCCGAAGTCGAGGAGCAACGTCACTTCCCTCCGAATATAAGATTTATGCTTAATCAGACACTGTATTACAGATGTCGTGTACTTTGTATGTTTAACATTCATTTTGTCTGTACGCAATTAAGTTTCGGGAGCGCAGCCAATGGTATTTTAAAAGACAATGTTTCTACGATGGTTTATTTAAACTGACTTAACCTTTGATAAGTAGCAGCCCACCGCTGAGGAAAGACCTCCTCTTCATAGCTAGAGACCCGTGGTAGTCAAGAGCTCAGGGCGCTCGCTTTGATTCATCAGCACGCAAGTGACCTGGTTTCGATCCCCGGTGCCGGCACCACTAAAATTGTTAATAGCAATTTTAAGTGCTGTATTTAGCAAGTGCTCGACGGTGAAGGAAAACGTCGTGCGGAAATCAACGTGTCCGAGAAATAACAAAGGATATAGTTTGGAGGACGCGAGAGGTCCGCCAGCCCGCCCTGCAGGTGCGTGCCGGATCCTTCCCAGATTCAAACTTTATTTCACACATCATGCGATGAACGAATGAAGACGCTTTTACGGCTCTAATGAATATTACAATTGAATTTCAGTTCTCTATAATGTAGTTGAGGGCGGGCGATGGCGATCGCATGTGTGGCGGCCAACAAACGAGGCTCAGGCGACCGACTGATGTCGGGAAATCCCACCGAATACGCCGAACCCAAATCCCACAGACTGGTGATGGTGGGTACTACACTACGCTCACCAACCAGCTTGCCCAGGCTGGTGGGTATGGGCGAGCCGCTAAAGGAAACCGTACTGCCGTTTTCTGGGAGAGGTGGGCTGATAAAGTAATACCTTCAATGCTGAAAAAAGTGCTAGAAAACTTCATACGTGAGATACCTACTTTCGCAGTCTCCGTTATAGGAATCTCGTTACAATTTAAAAAAGACGAAATTTATATTCCTTACATTAAAAAGAAAGAAATCTTTTTTGTCTTTTATTTCAAGAATAAAAGCCTTTAAAGTACGTGTTGCATTAAAAGTTATTTCCTAAATAAGGTTGCGAGATTAACTGTAAGAGACCCCTCGTTAATATTCCTTAAGCCGCTGGAAAAGTATTTCTCTCCGTCGGCAGGTCCCGAGGTGCGGCTGCAGCCGGCTACGCTTTAATCATCTGCTTTATAGATGAGAAATATTATTATGTTGTCATTCGTATCACCTTGAACCTTGTACTACTTTGAACTGATGACAAAGATTTAATTCATAGTGTTTAATCGTTTAGAAATAATTTGATATCAGAATGTCCACAGGAGATACTATAGTGCCGTAAGTGTACGTATCATACACCTAGTAGATATTTGTCTGTCAATATGAGTGTTCATCGATTGCCACTGGTTAATGCAATAATAGTTCAGAACCAGCTTCATACAAATTAGCCGCAGCGAAATGTTTGAAAAATAATTAACGAAAAATTAGCCTCCGCAGTAATGAACGTAAACATCTCTTAATAATTGACAAGCGGAAGCTTTTCAAAAATAGATTATGTCTTTTTGACGGAATTTGGTACAGCGCAAAACGACAAAGTAATGGAATTTAGTTAAACGGTAAACGAAAATCTAATTTATTAGATTTAAAAACTTTATTCATAATTCTGAAGCTAACATTAAACACTGGTTTACTCTCTTTGGGAAACGTGTACAGCAAGGAGGAGGCTGTTCTCATTACCCTCCTCAGTTACGCTTACTTTGTGAATGCTCGGAATATGCAAGTCACATGTTATGTCTAAAGCGTTTTCTGAGGAAACTTCTTACATAGAAGTCATGCCTCCGCCATGTCTTGTTATTACTAATAATCCAGTCCAAGCAAGTGTGGGGCGATGTATGCGAACCACAATAAAGCTTCGATATCAGCCACTGTAAATTATTATCATTCAATCTACATTCTCAGTACCCTTTCTAAAATCTTTCTTTATAAAATTATTTGATAAACGAATACCTATCCCATTATTCCTTGTACGTATATGCAACATAGTTTCACGGTTAAGAGGCTGATCAAGACTATGTAATTAGCTTGTTTAATTATGTTGTGTAAGCTCTAATTATGTCCTCGATAACTACTAACGTTGGGTTTACCCTCCATATATTAAAATATATGAAAAGCCGCTATATATAAAAAGTATAACTCCAGTAAAGTAAAGTACAACCTGTAAGTGCCCACTGCTGGGCAAAGGCATCCTTCTCAAATATTTGACAGGGTGTAGAAGCCGGGAATGGCCCGCCTCGCTGCTCCATTGCGGGTTGGCGGGCTTCACATATTCTCGAAATAATATTTTTTTTTATTTCTCAGATATGCAGGTTTCCTCACGATATTTTCTTCACTGCCAAACACAAAGTGAGCAGGTCCCCAGAGCAAAGCAAATGCAACGTCATTCCGCCGACGAACACGAAACAAGTCGACGTTCGTTAAAAGATGCCGAAGCAGCGAACTGCGCTGTCCCATTTAGCAGTCCCTAGGTAGTATAGCATTTATGAACTCTTTTCAAAAACAGTTAACAATTTAAATATATAAATCAGACACGCAGAAGTGGTGAATTGAATAATAACAGCGAATGTGAAGGTATTACCGGAAGCACGTCTCTGTGCGGTGGCGGCGATCCCGGCCTCATTGGAACGTTGCCCGGCCGCTGCGGGCAGCTGCGGACCACGCGGTTGGAAACCACAGGAGCACATACGCCGCCATGAGTTACACACGCTGACAATGCCTCTCTCTACGTCGTTCAGATAACACTAAATTTAACCGACTTCAAAAAACGAGGATGTTATCAATTATAATTTCTCATACGACTATCATCTCTTCTCTTATGTAGCTATTATAAATTCATCAGCCAAGTAATCTTGAGCGCGGTAGAGCCAAGCGCCGGCTTTAGCTGCTGCACGAATGGGCCGGCTCGACCGGATTGATACCACGGCCTCGCAGAATACCGGCGTAAAGTAGAGGCATCTTGTGCTTCTGCGTTTCGTTCGGTGAGCGAGGTAACCGGAGGCCCGCATCCCCTCCCTATTCCTCTCCTCTTCCCTCCCATCTCCCAAATATCCTTAAAGACCGGCAACGCACCTGCAGCATCTATGGTGTTGCAGATGTACGTGGGGGACGGTAATCACTTACCATCAGGTACAACCGTTTGTCGTCTTTCCCATAAAAAAAAAGTCATCAGTTATAGAATACATCGTAGCTCTAAACGAGATTTCATATTATTTCATTAGATAACAGTTTTTGTTACATTATTCGTTGTAATTGATAACGGTGATTAATAATCCTCTCACTAAATGATATGTCTGCAGTGCACTGCGGCTGCACTACGGCTCCTCGATTACTCAATCCGAGCCATGGCGCCGGTCGCAGTTTCGAGAGATACGTTTCCCGCTCAACGGTGCATGAAACTTAAGAATCTACGACAGTAACCTCTCCGACCGTAAACTTGCCTCAGCTTCAGACGGAACTTTGTTCGATATTTGCGACCCGAAGTTTTGTAAAGCTAACTTGCTGGTTACACTAATAATATCTTGATTTGTATAATATCTTGATAGTACAATGTTTAAATTGTTTGGGAGTGCATTACTAACGACTCCTGGATGCCGGTGCTACCACCGGCTTGGGATGCGGGATGTATTAAATAAGAATAAATCCAAAACCAGTCGTTCAAGACCTGAACATAATGTGGCGATCACATTCTGCGTAGATCGGACTAAAATTAATAATAAAAATGCATCACCCGACCATACACTTCAGCCGGTTCTTATCTCGATAAAGACGAAGTAAGAAGTTGAATATAGTGCTGAACATAGGCCATATTCAGCAGTGAACTTGTGAAGGATCATTGGCGATGATATATCATCGTCGTCGCTAATGATCCTTCACAAGTTACAACACAAGAAAATCATTTAACTTGGTGACGTCACTTGATCGAGTCCCTGGAATGTTAATCATTAATAAACTTCCTAGCAATCTCACTAATTTACTCATCTCATACTAAGCAATGGATCACAGCTACACGTCGGGATACAACACAGAGCGCGACAGATATCCTGATCCTGTTGACACTCATACGTCACAAGACTCGGGAGTCCTCGCGTTCCGAACAAACAGATTATCGGCTTACATGGCACATACAAATGGAATAAACACCACAATGCTTTGCTTTTGGGCGATACTTCATAGTATTTTAATTATTCTCTTCTGGGCCGTACAAACTAAATCAATAAGATAGTCATCACGCTGGACTGCGTTGTTGAGCGAAGTGGCGCTGCTCTCGCACTCGAGATACCTGTTAAGATAAAGAAGGTTTGTGTTTAAGCAATAAACCAGGCTCTGGCAGGCCATCAACAATCAGTGACACGGCATAGCAAGAATTACTGAATTAAGCTACAGCAAATGTAACTTGCAGAAAAGTTAAGAACAACCCAGCAAGGTATTTCTGGAAGATTACTTTAGGTATTTTTTTTATTTTTTAACTTAGTTTAGTATAAAATTTTGTCTGAGAACATGGTTTAATTGCCTGTGTAAAGAGAATGAGGAATCACACAGAGTTTCTTTCGTCTGTTTCATCTCCGGCAAAGACATCTCCTTACTAAACGGTACCACCGTTCATGTACCTATCTACCTAATATACTATGTACATATGTGGTATATTTGTATATGTGTTATTTATGTATCTAATGTATGTATGTATGTATGTATCTACCTATCTGTGTAAGTATATATTTTGATATTTACATCTTTTTACTCGTTTTATTCTGTTAGTTGTGTCGCCTCTATTACGTGTTTACCTCTGCTTAGCCTAATGGTTTAGTGGGAGAGAATGCCTCTAGGCATCGAGACCGCCATGTGTACCGATTTGTGCCGAATAAAATAAGACAAGAATAAATGCGTTGTTGCTTGTTAAAAATCTTTCTCTTGAATTCCTTAACACAATCTGTAATTTGTTATAGAGTTTCGGTACAATTTCACACACACTTTTAAAAGTTTTACTACGTTATAAGTGCTGTTTTTCAGAGCAACGTTGACTTTTATCCATTTTAATAGGTATTATTTATTAAAAAAATATTTACATCATAAACATTTAGTGATGGCTGTGTCAATATTTAAAATGATTGGAGACGTGTTTGCTTGCGGTCGCATCTTCTGTTATTAGACGCGTTTCCCTGACTCGCATCTTAACATAGAGCCGACATAACTATTGTAGACTGCTTCTTAGCATGTTTGCTTGGCAACTTTCATCATCATCATCATCATTTCAGCCTATCACAAGTCCACTGCTGAACATAGGCCTCCCCCAAAGATTGCCACGAAGCTCGGTCCTGAGCCACCTGCATCCATCGACTTCCCGCAACACTGCGCAGGTCGTCACTCCATCTTGTGGGGGGTCGTCCTACACTACGTTTGCCTGTACGTGGCGGCCACTCTACCGCTCACTTTACCTATAACCTTTTTTCCCCAGCGGTGGTCAGTTCTGCGAGCTATGTGGCCGTCCTATTGCCACTTCAGCTTGCTGATCTTTACGGCTATGGCGGTTACCTTAGTCCTGCTGCGGATATCATCGTTGCAGACTCTATCACGCAGAGAAACACCCAGCATAGCCCTTACATATATAAAGCAAATGAAAATTTGTTTAACTTATCACATACTTGGTTAGTTTATGTGTTTCGTGACGTCATTATCAATATTTAAACGTACAAATTTTGCCATCAGTTTCATCCAGCTTTGATGAAGTTTTTTGCCTAAATTGAAAATTAATTGTTTTAGTTTTGCTAAGCTTAAGGTTGTCAGTATTTAGCCAGTCATAAATTGAAATAAGACTACTAGGTACGTAATTCTCATTGAAAATTACAGTACTGTCTTAATCATAGACTTGGCTAATGATTAATATTACCACGGAATTCATCAATTGCCTGTACATTGGTAATAGAAGCTAATGGTGATTATATTAATAAAAAAAGTCTCCTTTTGCTCCCGCGTTTCGTTCAGTGCGTGAGGTAACCGGTGGCCTAGTCCCTTCTCGCAAAACCCCCTACCTATCCCTCCCATCCCCCAAATATCCTTAAGCGTCGGCATCGCACCTGCACTACCTCTGTTCTTGCAGATATACGTGGGCGACGGTAATCACTTACCTCCAGGTGAGCCTCTAACTCTTTTACCCACTTACCCATTAAAAAAAATATACGGTTAGTATCACATTAGCATATAAGTTCCTCAAGATAAATGTACCGCCTGGCCACTGAACCTTCCTCGGCAGTAATATATTTTGAATTAAGCGCAAAGTTTAATCGATGTCAAGTTTGCTAAATATGTCCGTCCTAAGGAAACAGTAAGTTTATACCTTCTTACATTTGTTTATAACTTACAGCGAACTATAGTCTCTATGTAAATACGCAAGTAAGTTATTTATTTGTGTATCGCTATGAATTTATATCACAATTGTTTACAAACCTTTAACTAAGAAGACTACAGGGAAAAAAGGATCTTTATCATTCTTTTTTTCTCTGTGCTCGAACTCTAGTTTAAATATTAATTATTTTATATTATTACTTATAAACTCTACTATTTAACCGTGCTCGGCGGTGAAGGAAAACATTGTGAGGAAACCTGCATATCTGAGAAATAATAAAAAAGAATATTATTTCGAGGATATGTGAAGGCCGCCAACCCGCAATGGAGCAGCGTAGCGGGCCATTCCCGGCTCCTTCACCCTCTCAGATATTTGCGAAGTAAGAGAAGTACTTTACTTTACTTTACAGCGATCTTTTAACTTTAAGGGATTTAAATAAATATTTACGCAAAAGAGAAGCTAATTTTATCATTACATTCATGATGATAATTTACAGTAAGTATGTAGCAAAAGGTCAGTGGAATGAAAAAAGCCAGTGGCAACGATTTGTAATCAGCGGCCCGTAACTAAATTTGACGCCAAAATTAAACTTCGCTCAATAATGTTCGTTACCGGCGTCTTTCATCCGCCGTTCGGGACTCCGCGAACAGTTGTACTCGGGCCCCGTTTAATCCGCTGCCTGTATACAAACTTTACAAACTGCTCTCCGGCGAAACTACTTCGTAGCTTAACGAGGTCAGCTCTGCTGCAGGTTCTAATTATACGGAACAAGGTCACAAGTAAACTTATTGCAAAAAAGAGACGAATGTAATAACAGCCTTACAAGTTCATGGGATAATATTAAAACACATCCAAATCTGCACTGTTTCATTTACATTACACTGTTTCAGCAATTAGGTTTATTTAAATATTATCAAATAGTCATAATAGTGTTCGCATCTCTGTCAAACAAAAATGTTCATTTTGGGAGAATGATTAGGAAATCGCTCTTTGCCCGGAGAGCGTTGCAACTTGTCAGAGCTTCGGCACGATACGCGGAGAAGCTCTCTCCTCGTACTCGGATCCGCTCTATTCACAGTAGACTAGACGGTGGGTACTGGCACGAAAAGAAAACTTGCTTAGTACTTATGCTAGAAAATAGATACGATTTATACATGCAGAGGAGATATGAGTTTATTAAATCATGCTTGCTGCAGCCTCCATGCCGCGTGCCCGGAGACCGAAGAGGCTGTAAAAACTAAAAGCGGTAAACAGCACTAACATCACCAAATACATACTGAAAGGTCGTAATTATTTGAAAATCATATATATTTTTTAGAGTAATAAAAAAAAATCTTTTTTCACAAACTGCAGCAGCCCAAACGTCGGAATGAAATAGAAACAGCCATTCGTGACGAATGGTTGAACTGAGCTCGCCATCAAAAATGGCGAGATCGCTGGATCTCTGATGATGATGTGAAAAGAGCCGAGCGAATGCGCGGATGCTCGATAAGGTCTTTGACCTCCTAGGCCTAGTGCACAATAAGCACAACTTTTATTAGATGAGAGTGACGCTCGAGCTTACATCCCAGCTTGTCTAAAGAGTACCTTATTAAGATCAGGATAGCAAACATCGGCATAATCAATGATGGGCAAAACAGGAGATCGCAGAGTTGTCTTTAGCATGACCAAAATTAAGTAGAGCGCCGACGGGCAGCGGCGTGAGGAGTGCCAAGTGCCTGGTGCTGCGGTCGCCAAGCCGCTTGCTGAGCGTGGCGGTTGTAGCGAAACCTCTTTATGGGAGAGACCTATGTTCTGTTAATAATCCATTGGACTATTTACAGGATGTAAAGGTAAAGTAAGTAAATGTCGCATCCTCTCTACGAGTGTATCCCGCAATGAATACAGATAAATCTGTAAGATACATTTTAATCTAGTCGTGTTTGAAAACTCTTTTAATTGAAACATGATAATGCAACAAGGCGTATGTATGCTGTATAACAAAACTTCACAAAGTTTAGAATCTGGATCGTACTAAAAACTTTATGAATCTTCATTACCAGCTATGACAGAGCGAGGCCGTCGTTGTTGGACAAAGACCTTCTGAATGATTACAATGATATTCGAGCCGGAAAGAGGCCGCCACGTTGCTCCAGGCCGGGTTGGAGGACTTCTCCGGTTCTTTAGCATTCCTCAGACACGCAGGTTTGCTCATGACGTATTCCTTTACCACAAAAACGTAAATTAGAACAAAAAAAAGATATATATCTATTTTAAGGAAAATTGTGTCACTTGATTGGATCGAAGTTTCGAGTTATGCAACTTGGTTAGACTTTGATTTATCGACAAGAAGATTTACATCGACGCCGTGTCAGGGATCTTCTGCGATTCTTCTGAATTATTTATTCCGTTGATTTATGATTATACATGTTCATAAAAGTGGTCAAGAAATATATTATGCGAATTTAACTATACTACTTAAGTTCTAAATAAAAACACAAGATGTAAATTTGGTTATTTCTTGGCATATTATTTTGTGATTTGTTTCTTCGTGATGTTATGTAAATAATAGATTTGAATAAATTATTAAGGTAATACAAACGAAAGCACTTGTATTTGTTAACAAATTTAAGCTTAACTTAATTGAAAATTGGTGAAGCTTACCTTCGCTCTACGTTTTATTTCATTATTAAATTAGGTTACGCTCTGCGCCTTCCGTAGCTTCATTTTAGTTTGTTTTTCCTTCATTAAATGTGTAAAGTCAGTAATCAATGTAATTACATAAGTTGTTTGTACAACATAGAAAGCTATTTTAAGGTTTATTAAATTATATCGTAACGGTATCTGTTGCAAAATTAAATAATAAACCAGAGATTCTCTTTGAGTCTGCGTCCGCTAATTGAATTTCTGTACTTTCCTCAGCACTGGACCCCTCGTCTATTTCATTACGTATATTGCCTTCCAATTTGCTCGTTAGTTTGCTTTATTTTCGTTATGCTACCTTTCTCTAAATACCAACTCCATCTGCACGTGAAACACCCAGCTGGATGAATGAATGCTGGATAAAAGACCCAATGATGTCGAAATATCCCCCAAGTCTGCGGAACCCAAATCCCACAGACTATTGATGGGGAGCAGCAGCACCGGCGCGGGGGTACCGCGCGCACCCAGCGTGGCTTTAATAGATGATGAGCAGGAAGAAGATGTAGTTGATTTTCATGTTGCACAGTCATCATGTACGTGTTTTTTTATTGTATTGGAGTGACAGGCAAACTAAAACTAACTGAAGCTGGCAAGTTGCAAATAACTTCAATGGAAGAAGGTCGCAGATGCGTTGTCACCCCAGGGAGCTGGCACTATACAGGCCTAGAGAGCCCTCACTCAAGCCGCGATGTATCCAGGGCGACCGATGGCAGAAATTGAGCCTAGTTAGACAGACGCACACAAACATATATCCTGTCACTGCTACTCTCTATAACATAACAATGAAGCTATGTAGAGTCAGTAAACTTATTTTCAATGCATAATGGAAATGCTCGGGAAGCCGTGCGCAAATTCCACCAAGTGCAAAAAGCATTTTTTAAACTTTTTCTGCTAGCGTATATTCATTCAGTTGAGCTCAACCGTTTGTTCCCGTACTTTAACTCAGATTTATCCAACGTTCTAAATTTCACAGACTTTTATACTTTTGAATTTGATAATTTTATTTTAACGTAGGCTATATTTAGATACTTATTGTAACAATATTATTTTGAGGACTTGTATATATCGCGACTTGTGACATAAGGAGGGATATTCCGCTGAAGTTCTGCCGTGAGGCAGTAGCGTAATGAACTGCCCGTTTTTACGCAAGGGCATCATAAGCGACGGCTAAAAGAACAGTCTTGAAATCTTTTGAACATCTATGGCAACAAACTCAGCGACGAGACTCGATACCAAGTACTATATCCCGGAGAGGCGAAAAGTTGCTCACGAAACCCCGTTTAGCTATACCGTTTATAAAGGCCGGCAGCGCATCTGTAGCTCCTCTGGTGTTGTGGATGTTCGTGGGCGTCGGTGATCACCTACGATCAGATGAGCCGCATGCTCGTTTGGCCCCTTCTTCTATAAAAAAAATAGCCGAGAAAGAGGAAGTCAACGAAACAACAACAACAAAGCGCCGACAACAGCCGGCATATATTTCTTGGAAGATTTGTCCATACTCACCACGCTGGGCTAGAGGGTAGGTGACACGCGGTGCCGGCATCCTCGCGCTACTGATGCTGCCCCCATCACACGTCTGTGGTCTTTGTGTTCAGAGCAGCATGTTATATGTCAGGGTGTCGCAGTGCTCTCACCAATTCACCTAACCAGCGTGGCGCATATAAGTAAACCCTCCAAGAAATACATACTAACTAGGTACCATTTTGTCGGCGAAGCCTATGTTCAACAATGGACTTAAAAAAGCTGATGATGAACACTTAATAAAATTTGGTGATGCAACTCGGCGCTTGGCGGCTCCGGTGGTGCCAGTTGTTTCTCTTGCACTGGCTGTCCGTCATTAAGCAAAACATCGCTAATTTAGCTCAACCCAATAATTACTTGTTTTACACGAATACTACACATTTTAATTAAAACTATTATATACGGATTTTCTATGGGCAGAAAGGCTACATTCACAATGAAGCTTGTAAACTCCTGCATCTTGTAGAGTGATATTGCAACCAAAAAGATGGAATTTCAAAAACAAACTAATTAAACGCGAAAAAACCGGAAATAATAGTTTAATTTCAATTGAGCTCAACCTACTTTAATAACGGTAAAATGCGAAAGTCGCTGACCAATAAAAGGTAAGATTAAATATTTGTTACGTAAAATAAACGATAGAACCATCATGGCTTTCGAAGAGAAAAACATTTGCCCATCCCTTCAAAACAAAAGCACAATTTGTAATTCAAAGCTTATCGCGAAAAAGTCTTGTTAAGAAAGGCAAAGACGTTGTTTTCACGATTCATTGACAATAACTGTATATTGGGATATCGAAGCTTGCTGCAAACGTCATAATGTCGATTTTCCGTTGCATCAAAATGAGTTGGAATCAAAAATCCATATTCAATGCTTTTGGGCATAGTAAACCATATGTTTTTCAGAACAGAGTACAATTTTATATAAACGCTTTTGAGACCGGTAAAGATGTGGGAATCTTAGAACCCTGTTTTTTCTAATACTTTAAGATGCATTGTGTGATGCAGTGAGCTCTAACGATTTGGATGAAATTTTGCATTTATATAATGTCTTCCTTTTCAAGTTTATTTAGATACGTGTCATCCCAGAGAAAATTCGTTTTCAGCAAATAATTATTAATTAAAATTGATAAAGAGGCTATCTCACAGAATATTAACTTGCCAGTATGTCCGGAGTGTGTGTATAAGTGTGTATGCGTGCCATTGAGCGCAGCGGTGCAAAATGTATCTAGTCCTGAACTTATAAAACCACAAATAGCATAAAGCTCTGTCAGTGTGTGGATGGCAGTCGACGGTGGCTCGGCGGTAACCGATGGAATTAATAATAATTAATTCATTATCGGCCGCGCTCTGCCACCGCGGCAGGCACACCATAACTGCTACATAAAATTGTTGTGTTTCCGTAATGAGTAAAGTAAAGTTGAGGCCTATGCATGTCCCACTGCTGGACCGGAGGCCTACTTCCCCTCCCCATCCCCCTCCTCTTCCTCCATCCCACCTCTCAAATATCCTTAAAGCCCGTCAACGCACCCGCAGCATCTATGGTGTTGCAGATGTACGTGGGCGACGGTAATCACTAACTGAACGGCTTGCTCGTTTGCCGCCTTTCCCATAAAAAAAAGGCCTCACCCAATTTTTGAGCGAGTTTTGTGGCGAGGGGGTCCCCAATGCTGCTCTAGGCGGGTTGACTCACTTTACATGTCCTTTGCACATTTATGTTATTTCTTAAAGATGCAGGCTTTCATATTTTCCATTACGATTGAGTACGCGGTAAAGAGATATTAAAAATTTTAATACAAACTTGTTGCCGGCATCAGGATTTGAACTAAGTTTAGTGATGCCTCAGCTCCGAAAATACGAATTTTAAATGAAGATTTAATTCACTACATCCCTCAACCTTTTAATATTATTTAAGTTGTAGGAAAAACATTTCTCTTAGCACTCCCGAGGCGCGCCCCAGGGGTTGTAAAGCCAACATGTAACGGTCGCTTTATAGCCGAGCGAACGTAATAAACTTATTACCTGCTATCCTGCACCAGAAAATAAGGCCCGGCGCAGACTGCAGACTTCAAAATTGACCTCGAAATTGAATATGAAACGCACACCGCGTTCACGGAAACAAGTAAATCCGCCATATTTCATTCTTTCGGTGTCGTGAGTCGTCTAAGGGTCATCTCAAGCGGCGGCGGAAGAACCATCTGGACGAATTCCACACCGACAACGTGCAGAACCTCAATGGTCAGCAGGACCTATGGAGGGATAAGACTGCGACCGTCCACCCGCGCGTCCCGTGCCCAGCGGCGCGTTCTCCAGCGGCGCGTTCTCCAGCGACGTGTTCTCCAAGTACAACATTATTGTTCTTCTCCACACCCCCGCAAAAATATCAAGTTTACCGGTGACAGAAACGAGCCCTTCTACGTAAGCTCCGTGCTTCGCCGCTGATATTTATAATGCTTGCGTGTGTTCAGCGCATGAATATACTCGTGTGTATGGATGTGTGCGGTGAATTCGAAATTTGAAATGTAGGGTCGCTACCAAATCGAGTATCGAATCGTCAAGTAAATTGGCTTTTACATCGTGTCCCTAACTGGGCATGCGACCATTGCTCCGATCTTACTGCGTAAGCTTCATATCTGATGTAAAGAAGTAAATAAAGAGAGCTTCTGTGTTGGTGCGTACATTTGCGGCACTATGACACATCCTGCACAATTGACAACTTGACAACTGTCCACGGTGTTCGGAAGGGTTGCCGTGGTCGAAACTGACAAGGCCGATCATCCACAAACGAATAATAAAAAGTTCTCGCAACAAAATTTCTTAAATTATTACAAAAGTAGCAAATTTTTATTTATTCCGCGGCGCATCTCTCCGCCCCGCACTAGAGCGCTTCGTGGATATGTGACCTACTGGCACACGGAGCCGGGCTTGCTTTTCAGTGGAACCCGTGACGTTCCGATGTATCTCGTGAGATGAGATTCTCTAGTACTGTGTCAACTGTTAATTGAACTATGTCCATATGGGGCATATGAGCGAATATGCTAATTTTTTCTCCAAATGCCAGCCAGCCTCAGTGCCAGTTGAAGGGCAGAGCCCCTAATTACTTGTCTGTCGAGATTCGAACATTGTACCCTCATTGAATAACTTAAAGGCATCGTTTTTAATTCATAACTTTAATACAATAATAAAGTAATTGTTAAATACAAATTTAACAAATTCTAACTAGCGCGTTGTTAAAGTTCGTTCGGAGGTGAGTTTTCCGAGTTCCGGATTAATTTAACTCAGCGATTGTGTGATGTTTGCCGACCGAGAGCGGGACGCGCGGTGGCCCGGTGTTTGTCAATACGAAGAAATATTTTTAACGTTTCAGTATCAAAAAAATTCACATAATATTATGTGAAAGTGACTTCCGATTACTAGTGAGGGGCTTCTTATAGTCCTCTCTTAAGGAGGTACGAGACATTTTAGATATGCCCTTGTAAACGAGTATGGAAGAGTTTGCCCACACTCGAGCTTGGAGCAGTGTCGACCGGCCTCGCACTAGAGATGCTACTCCCCAACTTGGGTGATAGAGTTTCCACCATCATGCGGTCGGTAGAGTCTCGACTGTCAGTAAGCCGGGTGCAACACAAGGAGAAAAAATAAGACTTAGATGCAGATGATTACAAGTTTGTAACTTTTGCCCAATTTTCTTTAGGATTGTAGTGTTTTGCATAATATTATACTGCAGTGTGTACTTTTCTATGATTACAGACATATACGTTTTAGCAAGTTCATATCTCAATTATAATCAAATCATAATTTCAAACATTTGCGTATATTTGTCGGCAGCGGTATTTTCAATTAGTTCAACCTCGTACATTTAAGAAAAGAGACTACTCTTGTCTCTAAGACCGGTATTTGTGACTCGTCTGGTGTTGTGGGTGAACACCCACCGGTGTCAGTAATTACTTACCATCGGGTGAGTTGTTGTTGTGAATTATCGAATAACTAACAGATTCGAAGCCAGCTTCTCTAACCGCTCTGAAATCGTGGCCTGTGCGTAGTTATAATAAGTAACAATATAATATAATAATAATAATAGTGTTATTTGAACAGACAAATGATGTCTGTTGCATGTTTCGGCAGAGAATCGAAGTAACAAAAAATATATGACACATACATAAGGTAAAGTCTCTAAAAACTCATCTGAGAAAACGAAAAACGAAAGACAATTTCAAAAGCGTCACCGACTGAGTATCAATAATGCATGAGAGTTGGACTGAATTGAGACGGAGGCCCCGGCTCGACGCTACTGCCTGCCGCGACATTGCGAGCGACGATTCTTTTAAAACACATTGAGTTATTAGCTAAGGGACTATTAGGAAAGACGAATTTTGTTAAACCATGGAACGACAGCGCCTCCGGTTTCTTCGCAAACCATTACTAGATAGATCATCAAACACTATAAAATTATATTTACATTACTTCTAATCAAAATGAAATGTAATAATGACTAGAATATAATCTTTATTCTTACGATAAGAAGGGGGTTGTGATGACGTCACACGGCCTCGGAGCCGCGGGGCTCCATTGAGACGCGGGCCTATTGCTCGGCCGCCACACGGGAACACGCGAGCGAACTATACGCATGTACATACTGACTAAATCATGACCCTCCTCGTAGTCGGGTAGTTACTGAAACTTTCAGTCAAAAAAACTTTCTTCGGACATTTTTGTTTTTATTAGATTCTTAGAAGTTGTTTTATGTAATTGTCTGTTTAGTAACATTTTCATTTTCATGGATATTTATGTTGTATTTTAATTAACTAAGTAACAAAAGAGGCTGCTTGTAAGTCGTAAGTACATTGTTTCAACGTTTTCTACATATTTGTCACCCAATCCCGTAAAAGAAAACAATGTTTACGGTTTAAGTAGAATTCATCCATACCCGTTTACGTGACTTTTATAGCAGGGAGCGAAGTATTTATGTCTTAATATTTCGACTAACATTATTATATATTTTATAGGAAAAAAAAATATCACTTTCTCTTAAAAATCGGTAATTTTATAAGTAAATACAATAATTTGAATGTGCTACAGCGGCGACATGAAGTAAGTACTAGAATGGATTTTTCATCTGTCTGCGCGGCTCCTTGAGCGGGTGCGGCGGCGGGCGGCTCCATCGCTCACGTCCACTTGTCCCGACTAAATGCGGGAAAGTTTATTTTATAGGCTTTATTTTTGTGGGAAAGGGATAAACGAGCGAGCGGCTCACTTGATGGTAATCACATGGTGGTGACGGTAATCAAGTGATTACCGTCGCCCAGGATCTGCAGCACCAAAGGAGATGCAGGTGAGTAGGCAGCCTTTGAAGATATTTGTGAGATAGGATGGAGGCTCCGGTCATCTTACTCATCGAAAGAAACGCAAAAGCACAAGATTGACGCCGGAAGTCTGCGAGGCCGTGGTACTAGGCCGGCCCATTCGAGCAGCAGCAAAAACCGCCGCTTGGACCTACCACGTCCACAGCCGCAGCTGCAGTACTATACGGACAATGTTCACGACCTTCAAAGCAAAACAATAGATAAACTCGCGGGCACAGCTAGTATATTATAAAAAACATAAGTATCTAATGCAATGAGTGATTTTCATTTATGTTTAACACTGTGAAGTGTACTTAATCCATTACTTAGAAAGTTAAGTTTTATAATTCCATTAAATAGAATAACAATGTCGTAAAAGATAACGCGCTGGGCACGGGACGAACTCCGGGCGGGCACTGAATGTTCCGGTCCCTTCGTGAAAATTAATATAACTCGATTGTTTAACTAAAAGCATATTTGTGTTTCCCTGCCGACATCACACTCGACCCCATTTATCCGTTTTGTAATGCCTCGGTTACTCCATTGTTTCCCGTGATCTGCAATAATTCTCAAAGTTTCTTTGTACACTGAGTGACCAACTGCAGCACAGCCAGCAGTCCGCCGTGCTTCGCGATACACTCATGTGCACTCACCCAATGTCTTCCAAAATGATGCTGATGACTTTCATTATTCTTGTAATTAAAAATTTATTATTATATAATAATTCAGCAATTACACAGCCATAGAACAGAAACGCATTGTTGTCCGCTTCAACGATGAATTGTCTCACGCGAACACGCACCCGCAGAGCGGTTGCTATCACAGAGCCGTCTCGTCTGCACTATTTGTGCAATTCCTCTTTACCACCGCCGCTGTCGACTCAGTAAACACTGCGGCTTTGAACGGTTTAAATCCCGCAAGTAATGAAATAAAACAATTTGTGCTAATTTACAAACGACTTCTTAATGTCCGAGTTCACCAACAAATTGCTGACGTTCAATGTCGAAACAAACGTTTAACCTTAGTGTTGGTACACAGTTTTGAGTTAAGCTTTAGTTTTAATTAACTCCGGTGAAATTTAAGCTAATATTGTTTTCGCGAGTTATTCAGTGCCTAAAAGTATATCCTAATATAATGTTATAAATGCTACTATGATGCTAGATGATTGAAGACTTGGCGCTTACAAGTACTGCACTTCTGCAAAAAGGTTTCCCAAATTTACACCAAAAAAAATAGACGATGTACGGATATCGCCTATACGAAGGTTTCCCCTTTACCCATATGCTACAGGATTCCAAAGATTATAAGTGAACATCGGCCAGACGCATCCTAGACAGAGAAGGAGACTATCATCTAGCTTAGTTGCCATTTATCTAGCTTCCATAATATCTCTGCATACAATTTTTTTAAAGTCCAATAATTAAGACTGCTTTAGAATGCAAAAATTTGATAAAATATTCCTCAAAATGTATGTCAGCTTTTGCATTCTGCTTTCATCCAGCATCGGAAGCGAAAAGCTTTATAATAATGATGATACGCCACGAAGTAACATAATCTGAAAGGGAATTCAACAGAAAACAAAAAAGAAGCTCGCATAATGAATATTTATATACAGCGACCCAAAGGGAAGAGCGGAAGCGAAGGTTGTAAGAGAAGAAAGAAGTATTTAGAGGCACCTGCTTAGGTTCTGCCTCGTGTCCAATATTACAATAACGAGTACACGCTCCCAGACAGCGAGACACGCGCGCTGACGGAGATGGTCTTAGCAATTGAACTCTCTGTTGATACATTCCCGTGCAAAGAAAGCATCGCACTTATGCAATTATCGAACAACGCATTAGTTTTATTCTGCAACAGATGAAGCAAAACAATACGTATAAAACGTTGAAAGATATTTCCCCCGGCTCTCAAAGGGTTAATCGTATCGTCGGCACAACAGCAGTGTTTGTAGCGACAACAAAATCACTGAGAAAAGTTCAAAACGAATAGAAACAGAAAAGAGGCTGCTCTTTGAGGCATTGTTTCCCCCTTTGTCGCATTCTACGACATCCATGATCGGGCAATTCTTAATATCCAATTGCAATGACTTATTTTGCTTTAATTTCATAGAACACGAGTGACCGGAGTTCGAACTCCGGTGCGTTTACCGGTTTAATTAATGACGATTTTCAATATTGAATTTGCCCCGCCCCGGCGGCAATGGAAAACATCGTAAGGAATCCAGAAAAACAAATTCGTGGACATGTGAAGTCCGCCAACTCGCATCCAAGCAACCCTTGAGCTCTAATGTAATTTGAAATATCTTGAGAAGAAACAATTGCCCAGCGGTGGACAGGCTGCGTTAGCCGGTCAGACGGGCGCCTCGCACAACAGAGTTTGGCATTTGTAGAAACAATTTTATATTTTCCCATTAAAATCCTTTCCGTTCTGTGTCTAGGACGGTGACGTTCGCGATGACGAATTTGATTTCACTGTTGTGTTTCTCTATTCTTCTTATTAACAACCCTGTGTGAGTTCACAGACAGTAATAGGCGTTTCGAACAGGTCGTTCGAATGCAAGAAAGCTTCGCAAACGCTCTGCACGCTGGGCGGGAGCCCGGTTGCGGTGCCGGCACCCTCGCACTTGTGGGGCCGCTCCACATCGCATGACTGTGGGATTTGGGTACGGCTATATATTATATTATATAGATATATTTCTATAATCGCTTGAAGTGTAATAACGGCGTAAGAATCTGCCTCCCTCCTTCTTCCTGTGGGTGTCGTAAAGCGCAACGGCGGTATAACCATCTCGAAATATATCAGACTAAAACTAAGCAGTCCGATGGCGGGGAGCAACGTCCGAGGTGCCAGGCGTCCAGCACTGCGATCCCGGTCCGCTTGCGGAGCGTGGCGATCATGACAAATCCTCCTTATGGGAGAGACCTGCAGTAGACTATTTACAGGCTGATAAGGTGAGCCGATCGCTGCAACTCATCTTTAAGCCACCAGGGTGAAACCCGTGCAGGTGAGGTGGATATTTGGATTAAAAGATGGTATTGGTGGTATTGTCACTTACAGCCTTTATTCATTTCGCTATTATAAACACGTAGATAACTTTTAGAGCACCGTTATTGGAGAAACGAAGTGCTCCGGAAGCACAGCTTTGTTATGGAGAGTGAAGTTACGGCGAACTCGTTACCGACGTCTTGTTTCTACTTCCAATCTTATGTTATGAGAAAGGATACATTGGAGTTTTCATAACTGAACAGCTCCTCGGTGCTAAATATGCATACTACCTTAATAAAGTAAACATGTCACGAAAGTTGAAACTATCCAAGAACTATTAAGACATCGGATTAGAAATCAATACCAAGAGTGTAGAGTAGCCAGTGCTACTCCTGCGCTATGGTTTAAGGATTCTATGGTGATGCTGTGGTCCTGGTACATTTCGGCCGCGATGATAACTTGCGGATCATATTCGTAGCAGTCGACCGCACGTGGGATATCGATGATGCAATGTATGCGCAATACTAAAGTGCAGCCGTACAAATAACTTGTGTGTTGCACAAATAATGCCTTCGGCCGGGATTCGAACTCAAGACCCATGGCTCAATAGTCAGATACGCCAACATCTAAGCAACGCGGTCGTCAATACTCAATTGTTTTAAATCACAAGACATGCCCCACTCTCTGTAAATATTTAAACCCTTTAATTTAGAAGCTGTTTGGAGGCGTCCATGCGCATTAGCTACATTCACTTATAGCTGAGCTGGGAAAACGTTTGTAAAATAACGTTACGTCTGCAAGATGCGATCCCAAGAAGTATCGGAAGCAGAGCACGAGACACGGCAATATACACAATTGCTCCATTGGCCTTACCCGCTATGCCACTAAAATATTTCACAAAAATTACTCGACCAATCTTTACCGTGTCGTTTTTCACATGCAACACATGGTTTCGTTTATTAATAACCGTGTCGCGCGTAAACGGAATCATGTTAAAAAATAACACAGTTTGATTTTATGGTGGAATGATCTCGCAGAACTTTTGTGAAATGTTTTTCTGGCACAGCGGATAAGGCACCTGACCGGAAATCTATTAATATGTGCGTAAAACAACTTGTACTTCGACATTGGTGTCGACGCGGCATTGGAACCCTGGGGTTGGGGTTGAGACATGCGGATAACAAGCCACACGTAGATATAGACACAACATCACAATTATATAACTAGGAAACTAATCCCTCCGAAGTTGAAGCAAGTTCTGATAGATTTTTCACCATCATTCGCTTGTCAGAATCCTGTTTCTTGGCTGGCAGTATTGCTTTGTGCCAGTATGCCAGCCTTAGCTACACCACGTACAGTTGAAGCTGGCATTTGGAGAAAGACATAAGTGTATTAAATCAGTCGCAAAGTAACCATCCAAGTAAAATTTCCTTTCATTATTAATGGCTCCATTTCAATTAACTTAAGTCTCGACTAAGGAAGCGTTTCCAAGGTTTACATATTTCATGAGTCTAAGTGAATTCGTACGCGCAAGCTCGTGTGTACGCCAGAGAAGCCAGTTACTAAAGAGAAGCTTTGAGATAAGAAATATTAGTGTTTATTATTCACATGCTGTTTAAAACATTATTTGAAGTCCGCGTGGCTTAGCACTTAGCGCATTTGATTGCTGAGCATTGGATTCGAAGCCGAAGCCAATATTTGTGTAACAACACAAATTATTGGATTAGAGGTCACGATCTCCGGATTGAGCAATGAATGAGGAATGAGTGCGCATTTTACAAGCAAACTGACAACAACATTGACAAGTTTTTTTTTTAATACAACATTATCAAGTCTAGCCCGAAAAAGCAAAGGAAGCCTCCGTTCCGAATTTCAGGTGAAATATGTGCGCAAAGAACCCTTTTCAAAGTGACTGATGCTCCCTTTGTGATAAATTCATGAAGAATCTAGTTCAATATTTCATGCTCAACTTATCTGAGCACAGTCTCGTTTAACAATTATTTCCTTGCATTAGGTCCAAACATGGTGTGAATGTTTAAAATACCGAAACTTGAAAAACAATTTTGTTGTTACAATATAAGACCGCCTGCTTTAATAACTGTTTTTTTCTACTGTCTTTGAGTCTGTTTTTAATAGCGTAGTAAAAAAAAGAATATATGAACGGCTATAGAAATTAGAAAAGACTATATGAAAAATTTTGTTTGAACGTATCAATCGATAATTTTACCACAATATTAAAAGCATCTTGTAATAGATTCGAATATGACAAGGGACTATTTCACAAAGACTCGCGATAAAACCTGGCTGCACAAGTCTGTTCATGGAAGTGAGTCTGGCGCTGAGACAGGGAGCAGCTCACTGAGCTGATGACTCCCCCGAGTGCGATTAGTAAAGCGTGAAGCTGCACCGGTCCAGAAACATCTCAAACTGAATGAACTCCAGAATCCCCCTTACCGATCTCCTCGAGATTATTCCGGAAATAGTTTCTAAAAATAGATTGATGATAATACATGTAAAAAAACGCAGCTACACAGTGTTAACTTTATTATAACATTTACAAATTTAAACAATGAGTTCTCTCTCTCCTATTCTCGCGAACACTATGAAATTAACCTATTATTTACTTACTGGTTTTATCGCGTTTAATCTTAGTGTTCATGTTCCTGACGTTTCGAGTGCTTCACATCACCCGTGGTCATGGAGGGACTGAGATGTCCTGATATTATAGTTTGCTCGGGCTACCGCCACCCTCTTAACAATAAGTCTGCAGTCTGTGATCAAGAATATGATATTCTTGATCGCCCACAACCATTACAACAAATTTGATAGACCACAAATATTCGCAAAAGAACACCCATTCCTGCCAAGGATGATTCGCGAGGCTGTAGAAATCAAAAATCATCCTAATTTCTATAGTTAAGATGGCTGGGTGCTACCAGCGGCTTGGGATCAGTATTCGAGATATGTATGCAAAATGTTTAAATGATTTTTATTCTTTTAGGCACACCGCACTACACTCGCAATGTATTATCCTTGAAATTGATGCTTATTTATGCTTAAATATGATGCTGACTTTTATTTTTTATTTCACCACAATATTTATTCAATTACAATGCAGCTACATGTGCCCGAGTGCGGGAAGTGAACGGTCGCCACAAAGCCTTCGGGATTATCTTCAGTGGAAGCTGACCGCTATAAAAAAGGAAGCTTGCATTAGAGTAACTACATTCTATGAGTTTTATATTTATTGTTACATTTTATCTTTTAAAACTAAGAATGATACGCTGTTTTAATTACACCGACATTTATTTTTATATTTATATTTACATACAAGCTACCAATTTCAAAACGCGATCGCAATTTATGTGATAAACAATATATAAAATGGTTATGAAGAAGCGAGCCAAGCGGTGGCTTTTGTTGCTGCTCGAACAGGCGGCTCGACCGGGGTAGTGCCACGGCCTCGTAGAATACGACGTCGGCATCTTGTGCTTCTGCGTTTCGTTCGGGGAGTGATGTATCCGAAGGCCCACTCCCTTCTCTGCCTCCTCCCTTTTCCCCATATCCATATAGGTCGGCAACGCATCTGCAGCCCCTCTAGTGTTGCATATGTTCGTCGGCGACGGTAATCACTTACCACCAGGCGAGCCGCTTGCTCGTTTGCCACTCTTTCCCATAAACAAAATAAAAAAAGACCTCTACGGAAAGTAACGGTCCAGTCCATATATTTCAATGGATATGAATAATTCGTATGCAAAAGTTGTGCTATTCAATACTTGAATAAAATAAAATATCTGTCGCAAGAAGTCAAGCACGAACAAGTTACCGAAGTATGAGCTAGGCTTGGAAATGTTTCGAGTTCAGCGGTGAAGCGAAGTACTCATTGGTACGAGCCCCACACGTGGAGGAATCGTACCGGGATCTCCCGGCTAAGAGACCGTGCTTCTGACCACTCGACTGTTGTGCTTCACTCGTCTATCAGCCATTACTAATTTTATTTTCCGACGTAAGCCCGCTCCTCCCTGCGATGCTCGGGCTCATCAATATTTCTCTCCGACACAAACCGCCGCCTTGAGAAGATCCTCCGCTGCTTAACGATGCATGAAACTAAAAGATCTACGACAGTCACGTCCGCGAACTGGCTGCAGGGAACGAAATTTTCCTGAACGTTAGCCAAAACTTTATAAGTGCTCACCGAAACTAAACTAATAAAAGGAGCCCATTAGAGACGGTGACGCGATAGTTCGAGAAGTAAACGTAGTCTGCATTGGTTAGTTAACGCGAGGGAGGTTGACAGGTTACAATGCGGAATTAATGATAAAAAAAATAAGCGTTGTAATATCTGATCTAGTGATTTATTTAGTTGGTTGTAGTTGTTAGAATATAATACCGTTAACTAGATTAGAAAGAAAGAAAGAAAGAAACATTTATTGCACAAATACGCCACTTGATAACAAAACAAACATTGCAACACATTTAATCAAACAGTTATTTACACAAACAATGTTTAACGTTGCCTCTTCTAGACGCGTTGCGTGGCGCATGGGGCAAACAGACCACACTCAGCTTAATGCTGCAGTTGAGACTACAGCGCTGGTTTTCAGTGGGCCTGTGTGTCGAGTGATGCACGGACGTTCGTATACATACGGGGAAAGTTATTTTCAACTATATTGTACATAGCTTAAGAAATATCAGTAACAATAATAAAATGAAAACTAACTTAACTATAATCAAGATTAGGGGAATGGGGTGGTGATCGGTAATATCTCTCGATCTATAAATTCTCCGGAAGGCAACCCCACCTGCACATGGTCCAGAAAACTGAGTTTAGGCATGATATCACCTGCATCTAAGTCATATTTTTTTTCTGGATTGCATCTCGCTTACCTACACTCGAGGCTCTATTGACCGAATGACGATGGAAAATTATAAAAATAGTAAGTAGCATCTCTAGTGCAGGGCCCATAAGCACTGCTCTCACCAATGCTCAGCGTGCTGAGTATGGGCAAATCTTTCATACAGGCACAATGCTGACCATAAGGCTGACAAAGAGCAAAAAGAATTATTTTCCTCTTACACTGGCCTCTCCTGCAACAATGTTGAGGCAGAACAATTGTATAACAGGGACTACAGCGTTACTTTCCCCACAGGCCAACCCAACCGGTGCGCGGCGCAACCTGCTGGTGAACTAACGAGCCTCGGCGACCGATGTCGGTGGATTAGAGTCCTTCCGATTTTCCCGAACCCAAATGCCACATCCAATTAACGGAGAGCAGCTTGCCCTGTGGTATGGGTATGGACATAACTTCCAAGAAATGTATGCCGGCTTTTGCTAGTGCTTTTTTGGAGAGGCTTTTGTGCAGCAGTGGACTAAAATAGACTGATGTAGTAATCGTAATAGAAGATTATTGCACGCATGTTCTGTATCTGGTGAAATGCTTGCTGGACTGTTTACACTTCTGTTATTTTTTAATTACAATTTCTGATATATTGCAGTTTATTACGGGCCGACCTAATGTGGTTGTAGCTTAATACTATAACAAAACTTAAGCTTAATAAATGTTCTTGTTATCGTGTCAGAAGCATTTCTCAAATCTCTTTCAGTCTCCGGAGAAGTGATTTGTTTCCCGACACCCGACGCCACCCGCGGCCAGCTCGCGCCAGATATAGTTAGAGTACGAGATAAATTATCGATACTGTAATTGTGTAAACAAATAGATAAAATCACAGTCTACAGCACCTGGGAATATTTAAACCGATTAAAGTATACATAATATTTACATACATACCAAGAACTTCTTAAATTAGTATAGATGAATAATATAAAGTAAAAATCGGTCAAGTACGAGTCGGACTCACGCACCCGAGGGTTCCGTACAACCATACAATCTATCTGTGTTATGTGTACCAAAAAACTTAAACGTTTTGTTTTCTTTCATACAGTTTGGAATCATTGACCCGCACCCGACTCACACTTGGTCGGTTTTTATTGTTTTTTATTTTACTTTTCAGAGTTTGTATTATAATCACACCGATTAATACCGTTTTTAAGATAGAGCAAAATAAAAATAACGTAAAAAAATCACATTGGTACAGAGATATGATACGGACCTTTGCTTCCTCATATGACTGCATGCCTCATATGCATGCAGCGAAAGGCCATATGAGTAATATTATGATATGTTAACTAAAATTTTTAAAGGAGAAGAAATGTTCCTAACCGACTTCAAAATAGAGGAGGTTTCCAATTCAACATTTTTTTGTATGTATGTTACAAGACGCATTCGCCGATTAGAGATTTCAAGTAACTTATTACTCGAAATCTCTAAGATTGTGGGGCTTTGCCCCGCAGTGGGACATTTATAGGCTGCTAATTTACTAATTGTTGTAATTTTAAGTAGCGGCTTAAGAATCTGTCACCCCTATTTTCCCGCGGGTGTCGTAAGAGGCAACTAAGGAAAAAACCTTGAAAATCGCAGCGGCTAACGACAAGTGGCGAGATAACCATTTCGAAATGTACCAGACCTAATGTAATCAGACCGATGATGGGCAGCAGCGTCTGGGGAGCGAGGCGTCTGCTACTGCCATTGCCAATCGGCTTGTGCCAATCCTCCTCGTGGTAGGGTCCTATGTCCGACAGTGGAATGTTTATAGGTAGATAAGGAAAAGGTCTTCAATTACTGTAAGACAGGAATGGTCAAGACGCGTGCACATGCATGTAGGCGCCCAGTCACCGCATTATCCGGGACCCGAACAGCTCGATTGGCAAAATGCCAAATTGCGTAGGTTGTCGTCGCTACGCAGTGTGAACTTTACCTTGCTGAGGTCTCGACTCATCAGGCTTTTTAATTCACAGGCGGCCATTTGAAATGAAACTATTATTTACGGATTTATCGGGCGACCAGGTCGGCAGTGCCGAAGTGTTTGACGTCCCGATGTCAGCGTTAACCCGGCCACCGACGGGTTTATAGTTATTTTTTTTATCCGATCTAAGCAGAATGTGCTCACGCTGTACGTGCAGTGGTATGCTTGCTCTTACCGGGTAGTACGGGTAGTCTTCTCTATTGAAATAAGGATATTTTTTTTAATTTAGATCACGCGAATTATTCTTGGCAGGAATCGGTGTTCTTTTGTAAGGATTAGTGGTGTGTGAAATCTAAAGTAATGGTTGGGGCGATCCAGATTATGACCGCAGGCTGCAGGCTGCAGGCTGCAGGCTGCAGACTTCCCGGAGCGCCTGTTCAATAATATAAATAAAACTATGAACCGGATAATGACCGAGAACTCATCCGCATTGGCCAAACTCAAATCTCACAGAGTAGTGCTGGGGAGCAGTATTGTTGATGCGATGGTTAGGAGTCGCCTGGGTAGCTCACTAAGCCCACTCTTACCCAGTACTCTTCCTCGCCACTATTACTCACCACTCTTACCCCCCTCTGCACCCAAGTAGCAGTGCAATAAACGTTACGTTCTGGTTCGAAAGTTGTAGAGAATCAGTGTAAATACGGGATTTATGGCATTCCGTCTCAGTCCTCGGCGGTGACACTGAGCATCTGTAACATTTTTTGTCTGAAGGTGTTTGCATGAGAGCGTGCGCTGCAGTAGTCATTAACCATCAGGTGGACTGCGGAAAACAACGGCGCTCACCAAATCGTATGCGCAACGAGGCGATTGTGAACAAATTTTATATGAAAAATATTCATGCGTTTGCAGGCGCTAAAGAGGCCTATGTTCAGCAGCAAACGGAATATGTCTTTTTGTACGACGTTTAACGATATAATCTTGTGTGTTCGAGTACATCGTCAGTGTTACAACTAGACGAAGCAGTCATCTAACTTCACAATCGGTCCTCTTCTGAATAATCGTAATTATTATTTGTAAATAAGAGGTGCGAAATGCTTGACACCGTAAATTCAAAGTCTATACCAAAATAAACTGCGTGCGACACGCAAGGCCGTGCTGAACTAAATGTGAACATTTCAATTTGTGCCTCTTTAATAAATACGATTATGTACGTAATACACTGATCCTTTTGAGTTAATTATGAGGGTCGGGGTATTTCTCACAAACACGCGACGTGTTGGCAAGAAATGCCAGGGACGCCACGCAAACACATTGTTGTTCACTTATCCTTGTTGTTTTACTGAATTTATGTGAGATGAGCCGGATATACAACTGGTTCTCTGCTTTCATATCATATTAATTAATGAATTTCCACTCTATCGATTAATTCACTCAATAAATTAAAAAGAAAACAAATCACTTGTTACTTTAGAAATTCTGTTAGAATAGAGCTGGGGATTTAGATAGATAGATAGAATTCGCTTTATTGCACACCAAAAACAGGAAAATGAAATAATAGTACAAAAACCTAATTAAACGTGAGAGGTGGAACAATGGGCAGTCGTATCGCTAAAAGCGATCTCTTCCAGACAACCTTTGGATGGACAGGATTGTTATAAATGAATTTGAAAGGCATTTAAGTGTACAGTAAGTACGGTACTCGGTGTTGTAAGGTGTAAGGTTAGTTATTGCGCGGGCATAGACTTGTCCATGCCCTAAGTAAGCTGTCCGGCCCTAGGGTTAACATGGGACATCAGGACATCAGAACATCAAAACATCAGAACATCAGAACATCAGGACATCAGGACATCAGAACATCAAGCACCTGTCCCCCCGTGACCCCGGGTGCTGCGAAGCACTCAAAGCGTCAAGAAGTAAAAAGTTTTCATAAAATTATGTTCGAAAATTTAAAAAAAAAAATTAATGGAGAGTTTAGGAAGCGTGTGTTTGCAACTCGGGTGTCTTGCGAGTGGAAATGTCCGTTGCAATCGACATTTTGTAAACCCCATAGGCAGTGAATTCAACGTATTCATTGTATAGTCCAGTTGACAGTGATTATATTTTCTTTGGCCTTGTGTTTCTTTGCTTGGTTATTTCGAACATTGCCAGACAGAAAATAAGCAGTCCGATGACTGGCAGCAGCGTGCGTCGTGTACTCTATCACCAATCCCTCGTCCAGCTCATCACCAGGAAATCCTCCTTATGCGAGGACTCTATATGCTATGTCTTGCAATGGATTATTTGCAGGCTGTTAAGGCGAAATTATTTCATTAAAATCGGTAACAGTGCGAATTGGATAATTAATTCAATTACCTTCGGAGACTTGTTTAAAAATACAGCAGCAAATTCGCGAATTCAAGCACCTGTGTCATTAAATTTGTTCACTAAAAATGTCAGTCGTTCCTGCTGTTCGCTGTGAGGTCTGTGTAGCTTTTTAATGGAATATGGCTAAAAATTATGAATTAATATACTTAATTCTTTCAAGTATTCCGTGCAATAACTATTAGATAATGGTCAGCCTCGGCCAGCGGGTTGGCGGCCCTAGTGCAACACACCTCGCACCTTTCGCGCCGCGGCCCGTCTTCGTCCGCTTAGTTTTGGTAGTTTTGAGATGGATATTCCGCAATCTGTCGGTGGCCATTGCGAGTTTCGAAGCTTTTCCCTCATTCACTTATTACGACTCCCACGGGAAGAAAAGTGGCGGCAGATTCTTACACCGATATTACACGTAATATAGTCGGTTATTGACAACTATATTACGTGTAACACCAGAGAAACCTTGGACTAGCACCTGGTGGACAGTTCAGAAGATAACAATCATTAAATGTATTTATATATCAGCTTTATTTAAGAAACACGGTAATTTAAATATAATGTAGTTGCAATGTTATTGATAAGAATCGATTTCTATATCTAATTATCACTTTTAACATGATATCGACTCATTAGGAATGATGTCAAGATCCAAAAATTAAATTCTGAATAATTCATGCCACTTGGCAACCCATGTTTCTGATTTCAAATAAGATTTTTGTTTTATTTATGAACAATCAAGATAAGGCAGTATATTAAATATTACTTTGAAATGGAACATAAGCCAAAGAGTAAAATTAATGGCAACAATCTTTAACACAGTTTGGGATGAAGTTAAACTACTTTTTAAGAATCTCCTCGCATTCATTTTAATTAAATTGGATTCCCAAAGTTTCGTGTGATTTGCACTCATGGTGATGAGCGACTCTGGCGTTTGGTGTCCAGGTGTTGTAGTTAACCCGTCCTCTCGCTAGTTTATAATTCATTTCGGTCCTATCTACACAGAAGGAGCGCCAAGAATATTTTATATTATGTCGTTTATATTTTTCACCTTCCCGGGAAATTGCGGGTCACCGAGTTTGCCCCCGGAGATAATCTTAGCGAAATTATAGAAATATAGTCCGAGGACATGTTAGTCCAGGGCTATGAGTAAGCTTCTATACAGTAGCGCGACTATTACAGGAAGCTATACTGAAAAGTGATCAAAAAACTTGAAGGTTTATCGAAATGTCATGGCAGTATTTTTCACTTCTCAGACATACAAGTTTCCTTACGATGTTTTGTTTCACTATTTAATGTCAGCGTTGTTTAATTTCATTAGCTGGTGCGCGCTTATTTATCATTGCACGTGACAAATGAGCACATTACTAATACTAACTAATTCGGTGTTGCCGACATCGTGGATCCGACTATGAAACTGCTTTTCAAATGCTTTCGCTGATTTTAAAATATTTAATTGAGGATGCTAATTGTGTTGGAACGATTGTGTTGTATTCTGGAGTACGGATACGAGTAGTCCATTTAGTAGAGAAATTAAGAGTTAATGTAACTGAGTACGTATCTTACATATTGAATGACTACGTTTATCTACTTAGTAAAGATATTTCTTTTGTAATGTCAGTTATTATTCCGATAATTATGATGGGTAAGGAATCGATATGAATATCGATTCTATATAATCGTGACCAATCAAGATAAGAACTGAGAAAAGTGTGAAAGTTGTTAGCAAGCACGCGGTGGGACACGCGCCCGACCGGCGGCGGACGGACTGTTAACTCGCGCAGGACGGATCAACTTCGATCGGTTGAGTCTGCGTTTATTTCTATGATTGCGGCGAATATTTTTTTAAAGACTGGCATAAATACGTCAGTAGATTTCGATATTTTAATTCGGATCCTTGAATCCATAAATCTTTCCCGCACTAACACTACTGGATTTTAGTTTTACATGTAAATGTCATTAACCTGCAATTTGTTAAATTAAGGTCTAATTTATTAAAGTGACAGTATTTTTCAAATCTACATAGGTCTTGCTGTAAAATACGACAATCGTTTTCGTTATTAATTTCTTTGAACACTTTCATGTCATCAGCATATAGTAAAAAGTTGGAATGGTGGAAACAAGCACTAATGTCGTTAATGAAAATGTTAAAAAGCAGTGGTCCTAGTAAAGAGCCCTGTGGCACACCCGAGGGTGTATGATTCCATGATGACATGTAACCATTAAGAACAACAGCTTGAGTTCGGTTCTCAATGTAAGATGTAAACCATCTGTATAAATTTCCATGAATACCGGCATGTAAGAGTTTCTGTAATAGCAAAGTGTGATCTATACGATCGAAAGCTTTACTAAAGTCAGTAAATATGGAATCTACTTGTCCCCCAGAATCCATACCTGATGTAGTAAAGTCGATAAATGTCAATAAATTGGTTGTTGTTGATCGATTACGAAGAAATCCATGTTGTTGATCGATAAAAGAAGCTGACAGGGTATTGTAAACTTGCGTATAGACCAATCTTTCAAATATTTTGCGAAGACACATAGTTTAGAAATTGGTCTGTAGTTTACAATGTTGTTTTTGTTGCCACTTTTGTGAATTGGTGTTATAAATGCAGACTTCCAAATCTTTGGCACCATACCATCTGTTAATGAGCGTTTGAATAACAGAGTCAGTGGTTTAGTTAAAACGTCTGAGCATTTTATTATAAACAAAGGGGTTATATGATCCGGTCCTGCTCCTTTTGTTATGTCCAATGACTTAAGTAGTTTATTAACCGTCTCTGGAATGATTTCTATATCGCTAATGGCGTTTATAGAATTCGAGAATTCTAGAGAATCGTGCACGCTGGAGCCATCACTTTGCATGGTACGGGAGGAAAGATACGTTGATTGAAAATAAGATGAGAAAAGCGTACAAACATCTTCTCCAGAACTTGCCGTTTGTCCCTCATACGAAAGAGAAGAAGGAAGAGTGCCATAACTTTTTTTGTTAGACTTAATAAATGACCAAAACAGTTTTGGGTTTTTTGCTATAGAGTCCTCGCATTTTTTGAGATAGGTCTTATAGCACTCTGACTCCAATACTTTAGCTCTCTTACGGAGTAGGGAAAATGTGTTACCATATATTCTATGTTTATGAAGAAATTTTAACTTTTCCTTTAAAACTTTCTTCAGTGCCGCGTTATACCACGGGGGAAAAGAAGTAGTACTAATAAACTTATGGAGTATATATTTCTCTATAGCACTATACAAGTGTTCGTAAAAGACACTGACAGAGTCCTCCAGTGAGTTCCTAATTAAGCAGTCATTCCAATCTACTTCATTTAAAAATGATTTTATTTTAACGTAATCTCCCGACTCGAAAAAGTATTTATTTCTGGAATTCATTTCTAATGTGTCGAATTGCTTTAAATTTAAAAAGATATCCAAAGACTTATGGTGACTATCTTCCGGCACCAGTTAGGATGACTACAGGCAGACACTTGCAAATCAATGTTGGAGAATACTAAATCTAATAATCTATTGTTAATGTTGTAGCTAAGATTAAATTGAACTAACTTCTAGCAAGGAGTCAAAGAAAATTGTTTGGGCTTCACCTGTAACACCTGAGTACTGCGAATGATAGTTACAGTGTTTCGTCCAAATTATATTACTTAGGTTAAAATCACCCATTATAACAAAAAAGTCGTTTGGGCATGAATTTACAATAAGTGATAATCTTTCAGTAAAATTATTAAGTTGTGTATTAAAGGAGTTACCCACCCTTTCACTACATAGATATATGGTACAAAAATGTATTTTTTTGCTATCGCTTTTGTTGGTAACTGTAACCCATACATCTTCAGCAGATGAAGACCATTCTGGTCGTTCTACAGCTAAGAGCTTACGGGTCAAAGCCAGTAGTACTCCCCCACCGTATTTCTCTTGCGTAAGCGCATAGTTTCTATCTCTACGCCAAACCATATACCTGTCGTCAAATAGTTCGCAGTCATTAATGCCGTTAAGCAGCCAGGTCTCCGTTAACGAAATACATGTTTTCATGCCTTTTTGTGTGTACATAAATATAATACAAAAACCAACCCCACTCGCACCCGGCGCATCCACAAACGTGGCTCTGGCGTCCGATCGATGGCGGGAAATCGATTCTAATAGAACGAAACCAAATGCTGCAAATTAGCGGTAGGAAGTAGCAGTTGTAATAAACATTGACCATAATATGTGTAGTATTAAACAGACCAGCATTTTAAACGAAGTAAACATTTGAGGCAAACAATTGATTTAAAATTATTATCTGAATTAGCGAACTGCATTTGATTAAGTACATTTAGAACAGTTGCGGCGAGCAAACAACGTTCGGACGAACAACACGTCCCAACATTACATTGGCCACCGATGGGCTGAGCGCGCGTGGCCGGCTTGTGATGCGTAATTAAACTATAGTTTATTTGCAAACTACTCATATGTTAACAGTTATGGTACCGACGGCATTTGTTCAGTGGGCGCAGTATACTTGTTTGGTTAGCAGATTCATTTATTTTAAGCAGGTAATCCAAAAGTAAATAGACACATGCATATATGTACCAAATTGAACATATACTCGTAGCTAAAATGAAATAAAATTTTGCAATTACGTTGTCCTTCGTACCAGACTCCTTCTGCCCCCAAAATGGTACAGTTTCGTGACGCGCAGATTTACATATGATGTAATGATAATAAAATGAAGTTTTAATTATGTGTAAGCAAACACGATAAATAAGTTGAAGAAAAGCCGGTCCGCAGGTTGCGGAGCACCAAGGTCAATTGGGTTGGTGAGCAGCGGGCCCCGACCTCCTGCTTTGCTAAAATACTTTTTGTACAAGTGCAGTGAAAACATCAGCAGCTGCATTACAAACATCATAATAATGTCTTCATTTAGAAAATAATTTTGTCGATGACCTGACTTGATTACAATTCGTCTTAAACCACAGCCGGACATAGGACGAGCTCGCCGCTCCACATGTTCTATCTCCCGGAGAGGCGAAAAGTCGGTTGCGAGAAGGCCATTTGGCTACTTTTTACGAGTATGTACTTATAATAATCTAGTTATAATAATAGTCTGGTTGGGTTCTAATTTATTTATTTATTTAATTTTACTTTAAATATTTTAATAATTGTATACATGTGTTGAGATTATATATCTTTTAGTATTTTATGTATGTATACATTTATATATGGCACCCGACCCGACGAGTGTGTGTGTAAATGACCCCTAACAATTTGTTACTTAAATACGTGGCGGTATGTGTTCACAGTGCGTTCAAAAATATTTTTACTATTAAGTCAATGAACTACTGCGCATTATATAAATTTGGATTATTCAATGAACAAAAAACATTCGCCTCGGCTGCACACCTTCCTTAAATTTATCGGATTATGAGAAAATGTTTCTTCCCCTTACACCCAATCGTTCCTGGATGGATCAATTTGTCCGCGAGCGCCCGCGGGAGTTCCGCGCGGCGCGGGGCCCGTTGGGGCGCGGGGCCCCCAGGAGCGCGGCGGGCCGCTCTAATTGTCAATTCCGGTGAAAGTCCAATTTCGACAGAAAATGCTTCAAAGCCTTATTGTTTTTACTGTCCTCGGTTTTCCATTACAGCTTAATTACATGGTTGAACCATCAAGAATTCAATAATTTTAAAAACCATTTCGAGCACGCCAAGCCATTTTTTGTTGGCACTTTAATGGCGCTATAACTGGTATATGCCCAATAGTGAATTTATAAAAGCTGATAATGAAGAGAATGTATTACGAACAAATTTTTTTGATTTTACAAAAAAATAATGTTTTAGGCATTAAAGGAGTAAATATCTCACTGCTGGGCAAAAGCCTCTTCTCAGTTTTTGAAAGGGTTTTAGAGCAGGACAGAAACAGCCCGCCTCGCGCACCATAAATCGTGGTGGCAGCTGGAACTTGCATGTCCTACCTGCATGCCTTCACCGAGGACTCGAAATGGAAAGAGCGACTCAACTCCAACGGTTACGGGGCGGTTGCCTGCCACTCCCTCTCAATGTTACCCGGAATAGACGATTTGCGTACATGTGCTTACCCAGACGACTCCTACTACTACATCTAGTAAATGTAATGTAATGTAAATAAAAAACAATTTTTTTCAAAAGCCAACCCCACCAGCATTTGGCATATCCTTATTAACTAAACGAAGCTCTAGCTTAGAACAACTGGTGGCTGAAATCCATCAAAATATACCGAATTATAATCTTATAGGTTTACCGATAGTCCCAGGACTAGTGGCAGTACTGCGCTCAGCAACGCGTCTGCCCAGCGTCTATGCTAACTACTAATCAGCAAGGCGGGCAAGGACACCCTTCAGGAAATTTGAGGTTATTTTTTTTATTCAAATAAAATTACTATTTCCAAAAATTCATGGCACAACTCTTGCATGATTACATTTCCGTGAGGAAAACCTTATGCATTCAGAATATCAAAAGCGGTTTCAAAGCAAAATATACAAAAGAGTCGACCTGCATTGAATAAGAGAGACGAGAAAACTTCTCACAAGATGCTGCGTCACAGAGTTCAAGACGTTTTTGTTCTGCCAGTACTTTGTTAATACTATTGTAGTATTATAACCTCAAATATTCAGTTTACTCACAGCTACAAGAGATATTTTACATTTTACAGATAACAAAACATGGGCGGAGATTGGACACGATACTTGTTAGGAGATATTATTACTCTCACTTTTTTTCTCTTCTAATTTCTCATCGAGTGTTTGGTATATAAAACCTTGAGACGAATATATAGCCGTGTGTGTTGCCAGTGAAGACATATGCGGAATCACAAAGTTACGTAGAGAGCATTCCATAGAAGGGCCGTGCTCGTAGTTTTTTGTTAGATAGAATCTACAACGATAATATCCGCAGCGGAACTGGCGTCACCGAGATCTGAGGATCAGCAAGCTGAAATATTACTGGGCCTGCCGCACAGCCAGCAGTACTGGCGACGGTCTGAGAAGAAAATGTCTCGAGTGGGAGTGTTGTGGCGGTTTCCTCTTACAGGCAGACACAGTGCAGGACGAGCCCGACAAGACGGAGGGATCTATGCAGTATTGCAGGATGTCGATGGATGCAGATGCTTTGTAGCAATTTTATTGGGTTGTATATGTTCAACAGGGAACTTGACAGACTGTAATGACGACCACGGTGAATTTTCATTTCTTTTTTAGGGGAAAGGGGGGCAAAGGCTCATCTGATCGTAAGTGACTTCCGCCGTCCGGAACTCGGGCCATTGTTGTTCAGTCCATGATACGTTTTGACGTTTACACATTAAGACTTGCTTCTCTAATGTAAAACAAACACTGGTCTGCGACCCAGATAGTTCAGATATCTGGGTCGCAGACCAGTGTTCACCGAGTACTTTCTGATTAGTGGTTCACTAAGTATGTCTAAGTTGGTAGGGATATCGTAATTATTGTAAATAGCTATTGGAATTTAACAATGTTATAGCTAAAAGTGTAAGGGGGAATATACCATCAGCTTCTCCAAATTCCAACCTCATCTACAAGCGGTGCCCACTGCTAGCTAACAAACAAAGCTCTGGCGACCAAATGATGGCGAAATATCTATCCGAATTTGCCGAACCCAAATCCCGCATACCAATGATGGGGAGCAGCATCACTGTACTTACCAAAACGCTTGCTCACGTATGAAGGCTTTGACTGGCGCTTTCTTAGAGAGGTATAGTTTATCATTTTAAGTATTCTCCTCCTCTACCTAGGAGTGGTCCGGGCGGGCGCTACGCTGCTGCCGCCAACCAGCGGTACCACCGTTGTTGAACTCCGGTTCGAAAAGTACTCGTAGCCTCGTGGTAGTCTTCAGAGTACCCAATGCGTCTGCAACCTCCTCCAATTGAAGTTGCTTAAAGATGTCCATGTGCTTCAATCGCCACTTGCCATCAGGTGGAATGTTACTTCATATTACATCCCCAATCCAAAAAAATATCAGCACCTAATGATACCGCATGTTTAGCGGAAATTAGCTGCGGGACTTGCATCACGTAAACGTCGCAATGTAAGCGCATGCCGCGATCCAGTCGCCGTGCAGTGGAGCCAAAGACCGCGCTGCGTTTCAGCGAGATAACGTCGTCTGGCAGATGCTTGCGCTATGTGAAAGCGCAGGCAAAAGATACGTTCAATCTTGCACGAGAAAATCTAAATTTCCAATTTATTTATTCAAACTCATTTATTTGTTTAAAAATTTGGGTTAAAATGGTTCTTAATAAAATTACAAATCAGTTTTATTCCTTCGAAATAAAACTATTATTTACGGATTTTAATTTTTCGTTTTATTTTCCCGACTCTTCGAGTGCTTTACGGCACTCGTGGTCACTGGGGGACTAAAGTCATCGGTCAGCTTTATTTTGGTTTGGTATATTTCGAGATGGTTATCGCCATCTGTCGGTTGCCATGGCGATTTTCAAATCCATTTTTCATAGAATTTTTCCCTCAGTCGCCTCATAAGACACCCACGCGAAGAAAGGCGGGTGGAAACACTTGGCACTTTAGTGTAAATTAAAGGAATAACAGTGAGATTTTGTACAGCGAGGCTTCAGTTCACTTCCGAGATTCAACGGAGATTTGAAGTCAAACTTTAAAACTGTTTTATTGTCCGCGCTATTGTTTGAGCGCTATTCAAAGAAAAATACTGGACTTTTTCAATTCTTTTTCAGTTCCCGTTGTTAACAGAACTCGAGGCCTCGGCGTTTCGAGCTCTGTTTCGACGAACAGAACTAATTTTGTGTAATTAAATGAAAATAAGTAAGAATAAACTGCTGGTGCCGACGACTTTACTACGCGCTACTTAAACCCATCGCGGTCAAAACCTTCAAGTCTTCGTGTGGAATTCTTTTATTAAGACTGAGATGTTAGACGTTCTGTTGTTAAAGTTAACTCGGGCCACCTCATCGGCTAAGCTCCTCAGGTGATGCAGATGTAAGTGGGCGTCGGTAATCGCTTATCATCAGGCCAGGCGCTAGCAAATTCTTTAATCCTAACATCAACAAACCAACAAACCTACTACTGTCAGGTGACAGTAAGTGGCTTCTGCAGCCCAGGGTCAACTGGAAACAACTTCAGTTGGAAAAGGTTACACTATATACGTTGTCACCCCCGAGGACTTGTATGTGGAACGCCTGTAATTATACTGACTGTAAACATACTGGCGGTTGCACTGCTGATCAGCGACAGCGCTGGGCAAGACGGCGGGACCTACCGCGACTTAGATATTATGCCGCAACATAATTACGTACAAACTAACATTCTCCCTTTATAATGTTGGTAAAGACACGAATCATGTAGGAGTTCTACTTATTATATAATATTTATTCTTTGCGCCGACGGCGGCGTTTCGGAAACTTTTGTAATCCTCTTTTGGCTTTTAAACACAGTTAAAAATAAATGAGTTTCAAATGCTTCAACAATATGAAGTTAAGTTGCCTTTAATCTTATTTATTGCGCATTGGAATCTAGAATAAACTCATTTTGTCGTAGAGGCAACAAGTAGTACCTCTTGAGACTAGAGTTAAGTCATCCAACATAAGATGCTTTCCCCGTCTCTTGTCTATGTTGGGGTCCGCGTGTCGACTTCATCCATTGTTTGCAGTGAGACCCTTCATCTCAAGCATACATATTTATATTATCTCAGATTCACCTGACAGTTCGCTGGAACAATATAGTGACAAGAAATATTTTTTTAAAGTATGTTGTAAGATTGGAAATTAAAAAATTAAAAAATTGTTTTACAAATTTTCTTTAATACATTTTTTCAACACCCACGGGCCGCCATGAGGTAGCAGTTTCAGTTTCAATATTGAAAACCTTCGTTTATTAGATACGTAAATAAGCAAAGTTTGTAATTAACCTGTGTTGAATACACAGGAAATGTTACGTGTTTATCCGCAAACAACATAAGGTCCATGTGGCGCAGCCTCCCGCCGCGGGCTGACAGCTCCCGCGCCGCGGTGGCTTGTTCCGCACAACTCAGTGGATTTAGAGTTTTGCTTTGTTAAAAATATAGCATGTACGCTAAAATTAAATCAAAATAAAACTGGCTTAAAAAAAGGCTTAAGTTCAAATAGAATTGTACAAAGAAATGCCTTTTGTCAGTTTTGATTAATATATTTCCTTTGTTTTTATAATTCGAGTAGGTTGATTAAGAGGTGTGTGTGTGGTTGCGCACGTGCGAACAACTTCGATCGGAAAAGGTTACAGGTCCGCTGTCAGCCCTGACGAATAAGATGGAACAGCCTGGAATTGTACTGGCTCTGGATACGTCAAGAAGAGGCAGGACGGTGGCATCCGGACGACGGCGGTGGTAGCCGTCCAGACGGCTGCCAGGCAGTCTAGAAAACAGTTATCGGTTTAGTACAAAATTTAAGACATTTAATAAAATATCTATTAACAATATCGTCCAAGTTCCACCGGATGGTAAATTTGTCTACTTCTGGACGAAACACCCACGCTCGCTTGAAACGTTGCTGGAATACATCTGGATATACTGTATTTATACTCGTAGAACAGGTGTATTTCGATAGAAGGTTTAAGGTCCAACATCATCTTCGCTTGCGGGTAGTCGAATCCTGCTGTTTGATTTAAACACGCCAAGCGCCGGCTTTGCTGCTGCTCGAATGGGCCGGCTTGAACGGGTAAGTACCACGGTCTCGCAGAATACCGGCGTGAAGTAGAGGCATCTTGTGCTTTTGTCTTTCGTTCGGTAAAAGTGAGGTAACCGGAGGCCCCCGCCATCCCATCTCCCAAATACCTTTAAACACCGGCAACGTACCAGCAGCACCTCTTGTGTTGCAAATGTACGTGGGCGACGGTAATCACTTACCACCAGGTGAAACACTTGCTCGTTTCCCGCCTTTCCCATAAAAAAAAAGGCTGGCGATCTGCGCTGTATATCGCCACTGCGCCAACGAGCCGCGCCCGGCGTGGCGAGCATAAGCACATTCTCCATGCGGAAACAAAAACGACAAATCGCAATGTCATTGAATTGTACAGACTAATAAGAAAATATTTTGATTAGATTTAGATTTTAGTTATTTTGGCATCTGTCGGAAGCCAATACTTACTTACCCTCTTTACACGTTTACTACACCCACAAAACAGGATGCTGTGATGAATTCCATAATTTCACATTTCAAATGAATCACAAGGTTACATATTACATTATCATAAGTGTACCTTTATACAACTCCACTGGTACTAAGAACGGCAAATAAGGTCCCAGCTAAGTACAAAAGTCCATCACTATCCTCGCCCGCCATGTTTACAGCCCCCAGCTGGACAACTTTGTGCGACGCGAAGTTAAATTAATCTGGGACTCGGTGAACGTACTGCACACTAGTTAATTAGAATTTTTTTTTATAAACTGCTGTCATTATAAACTAAAAATTACATTAAAATGAGACGTTTTATTTTACTACACATATTTCTTTAACTTCGATTAATATAAGTCACAAGTTTCATTCCAGCTCATGGTGAGGTGACATGTGTGGTGTAAATATTAGACCAGGGAATTGTTATTACATTCTCATTTTATCACAACAGTCGTTGTATACTTCAGGGCCTGAGCAGACGATGGACAGACAGATCGGATCGGCGTACTTTTTGCCCGTTCGAATAGATCACTTAGAACTGAATCACACACAAACGGTTCATCAAACAGCTGTGGACAGCGACAGGCCGGACCGCACAACGTTACTACCGTTTGGAAACGTCTTTTCTTCTTCTTAAGCATTAAGTACATTGCAACATTTTTAAATGTGGTAGAGCCAAGCGGTGGTTTATGCTGCTGCTCTAACTGGCTGGCTCGACCGGTTTGGTACCACGGCCTCACAAAATACCGACTGAAGTAGAGGCATCTTATGCTTCTACGTTTCGTTCGTTGAGTGAGGTAACCGGAGGCCCACTCCTCCTCACCATCCCTCTCCTCATCCTCCCCCTATCTCCCGAATACCCTTAAACAACGGCAACGCACCTGCAGCACCTCTGGTGTTGCACATGTAGGTGGGCGACGATAATCACCTAACATCAGGTGAGCCGCTCGCAGGCTTGTCGCCTTTCCAATATAAAGTAAATATTACACATTCCGCTTCGCAACTAATCTGAAGAATTTAAGACTATACCTCGCCGTGTCCGCAGCCCAGAGCGGGTGTTACGTTCCTATTCACACTCAAACACTGATAGAAGTTCATTGAGGATTACCGATCACAGTATTGGCGCATGGCCACTCAGATGCTGGATTTCGCGACACTGGGGGTCGGCTATTTCGTCAACTGTCGTAGCCTTCAAGATTATCTTTGCATCTTCAAATTAACAAGATGATTTGTTTTACATCGCCACCGCATGGCGAATACAGGCATTTATAGTTACAATTACAGATACAATCAATTACGCTCACATGGAACAGCTTCAATTTGATAACTTAATGTCTAAAAGAAAAACAAGTTGTGCGATAACAAGAACGTCTATTGAATTGAGAAGAGGATTTAAAGTCGATGGAAATGATCCGGGAATAAATTGTACGCAGCGGGCACGAGGCCAGAATATAAATGCCACAGAGATCAAAATGTAATAGACTAAAGTTGCCTAAATAAACACTCATAAACCCAAGTGAAATTACAAGGTCAAAGTTATGCTTATAGTATAATCAATCTATTCCTAATCTGAAAGCGAGTTTCTAATTGTGTGCCTGACACAGCACAGACGAATGCCACATTACACCACCACATAACCAGCTTTCAATCTTTCTTTATTATATTTTTGAAATACTATAAATACAGCTTTTCCGCAATCAAAACACTTGGAAACAGTTGGCTTACGTACTACCAAACACCACGCACCTTAAAAGTTGTTATCCGACACCGGCCGGTATCTTTTCGGTTTGATATTTTATTGACATGGATATTATATTGACAGAATTGTTATCTGTCAGACGCCACGTCAACTCAAAGCTTTTCCCTAAGACTTCGTACAAGTTTCCTATGTCGCGACCAAATCGTTATTTGTTGTCCGCAAATAGAGCTTTACATATAAAAAAATATTTACTCTGTAGTGGTCAGAGGTCTAGACAGTGTTATATATTGGGAAACGACTTGAAAGGTGTTGAGACTGGCGCCGTCTTAACGTCCAAGTCGTAAATAAGTTTTGAATAACAGATAGCAGTCCGCACAGGGCGCCAAACAAGATTATGTGTAGGAGGCACATCCTGTTATCTACGATGGCTTCGATAACTAGATACGAATGGCTAAGACACGATGACATTGTAGTTTCTTATAACTCACTACAGCATAATTTTAGACAATAGATCTGAATAATAATAATATTAATTTTACTATACTGGGCAGTTTTCCGTGCTTGCCTCTAAGTGAGGTGGCACATGCCTTTTTTCTAACCATTTTAATAATTTTATTTTGTTATGTGTTAACCTTTTTGGTAATCCTTAATAGATAAATAAAAAGACCTTTAACGAGTACATTATGACGTTGACGCCACTAGATGGCGCTCGACAGAAGATCAAGTAGATCAATGCAGGTCAATGCAGGTCATCTGTACTCAGCTGTTAGACTTGCGAGATACAGCAATGACTGAGTGCGAACACAAAAGGCAAAATAGTAGAATTAATGATATCTTTTTCAGTAAATTAGTTCCAGATGAAGTGTTGGGCGCTTTAATTAAAAGTGTTTGCAGCCCAGGAGCGATACAGCACGTTCTGAATACAAATCAACGACCGGAATCCCGATGAGTGACGTAGGGAATTACTTATTGTATTCACATCACTGGGAGCTCAGGGGAAATACAAAAGTTTCACACGCATGTGGGACTTTGAGATCGAAATCTTCATTATTTAATATTATAGTATCGGAAACTATGCGCCAAAGACAGTACACAACGATTTCTTTTTATAACATTAAAAGAAGTAACCGACATGATTTTATTTTAAATTTATGAACAAAACCGTAATCGTTTTGAGGGTGTTTAAATTAATATTTTAGTTATGTGTATATAATTAAAACCGGTTACTAACTTTGTAACCGGTTTTAATTACATACATTTAAAAAATTGCCTAAGCTATGGTTTATTTCTTCAATTAGCATTTGAGAGCAGTCACATAGCGAAAGTTCTCGCTAAACTAACAATAGGAATAGTGAAGGGCGGGTCCACCGCACGGGCGCCACCAAATGCTAAGTAACGACGTACTCGGCGTGTGAAGCCGACACTCGCAGAGCTTACTGAGAACGCCTTACAGAGAACGAGAAGAGCCACGAGCCAGTCGTATTTTAAAATTTTACCTAAGAAAGCAGTTAACACGTATTGTAATGTTATTTATCTTGCTATCTTTTACTTCCTTGTGTTTTGTCTATTCCCATTTTATCAATCTGTTCATCCTATTGTTCTGTGCTTTCATATTTCCTTAGTTATTCATTAACTTCTAAATTTGCTAAATAGTTCGGCCTTGTGTTTATTTTATTTTTTTATATTTCAATCTTTGTTTACTAGAAATATGCCGAACAATTTTAAAATATTAATGTCCTCTACTAGTTGTATTTTACATTTATTCAAATTCAATTCTGTTAGTAAATATAATAAAAGCTATTATTAAAAATATTTATTTAAATTTAAATAAATATTTACTTAAAACCATAAACTTTCACATTAAATAATGGAAGAGGATTCGGAAATGTGTTGGTGGCAGGGAGAACGTAACGGTCGCTGAAAAGCCGTCTCCCTACTAAGTTCTCGTGGGCCTGTGAGCCGCGCTCTTCCGACGAGGAACCCTTCCATCCGCTCCCGGCCTGTTTGTTATCCGTTGCCCAGGCCAACAAATTGGTGAATGTAGTGACAGTGAACGTGCTAAATATAGTGAGTATCAAACATTATATAGTTTTTAGGATTTTTATTAAATTTATATATATTTCCGAGTCTCACACTGTATGTGCGTGTACCTGTGTTAGGTGACAGTATATACCTCGTTCGTAGTACAGTCAGTTACCTCGATTAGTCCATAGTACCGTTACTTGGATCCGTGTGCGTTCACTTTGGAGCTCGCTACCTCTACGTCTGTTATAGGTCTGCTGATATTACCCTGGAGTTTCCGTTGCCTTCTACGACAGTATTACTTATTACAAATCGAAATCTCCTCTGACCTTAACTATGAGTATAGGACGTAGGATGCGGCGAAGGAGCTGGGAATCCTTGCAATGATGCGCTGGCATGTCATCGCTGGCCAAGGCACGCGCCGCAAAACATCACCTAGCGGTGTTGGGAGAGGCGTGCCCAAAAGCCAAATGGCGACCCAGAGCTGGTTGCTAATCTTCTTCAACTACAATACAGGAGCTGGACGGTTAGCCTCTCTGTGTTTCCGAAATATATCGGAGAGTAGACACATAAAATTTGATTTGAGAGAGAGAAATTGAGAGATTATTTATCCACATAACATCCAGGTGACGACGTTCAGATAAGTTAAACAATAAATCTTAAAAACCTTTAAGTTAGATTTACTTACTTAAAGAAATACAAAACAATTCATTAAGTTGGATAAATCGTTCTTTTATTTGAAACTTCACATATGATGATTAGTTGATTTCAGTTGTTCCCATTCATCACTGAATTCTAACCGCAGCGTGACATAAGCCACGTATGGTCGTCTGAGCAGCGTTCATAGGGAAACCAGACGCTTTAGTGTACAAACACAGTGGGGGCGGCGCGGGGCACGGAACCCGCGCCCGGCTGTCGTAAACACATCATTCCGTTTTTGTATGACCATAGTGTCAGCGAAGCAGGTGCGAGTTTTCCGCCGCGGCACAAGCGGGCGGACCCCGGCCGTCGGAGCGCGAGCTCGTGGGCCGGTCCACGGGGCCCGCGTGGGAACACGACGGGGGGTCTCGTTGGGCAGGCATGCTAATACCTCGGGTTAGCGAGTGCTGTGAGGAACAGGCACCAGCAGGAACACGTCCGGTGCCCGCTGCCGCTGTGCTTGTACATTTAGGCCTCTATTGGGTTTGAAAATACTTTGTGTTAAATTGATACACTCATTATATCTTACCTTATTTGAATTACAATATTTTCCTTTCTGTGCCCCTGTTAAAATGTTATTTTTAAAACGTGTATGTTTTCTTAGAACAATTTGAATGTTGTTCAAAGTTTAGTAAAACATTCTCATTCAGTAACTACTCGTGAATGAAACTCCAGCACTCTCCGCACACCTGGAACCCGCCCGCCGCTAAACGTTCGCAACTCTGCAAAGTAACCGAACTTATTCCTCGTTTAATTCAACGACCCTTGTTGTAACAAGATTTGCAAGTTTATTTTGGATTCTCGTTCTACTTGACTCGGCATTCTCAGTTAATAAGTAAAACCTTTATATATACAAGCCCCAAATTATATAAAATATATAACATTTTTCGCTGAGTGAAATAAAATGTATATAATTGAAGTCAAAGCATGTGCTTCTTACTTAACTGATTCCAAACGAATTCCGAAACCAACGAGTATGGATGCGAAGATTGATAAAACTGGGAGAAGCGAATGACGTATGTCAGGACCGTAGCAAGTGGAAGAAGATTGTCTCTGCCTACCCCGTTGGGAACAAGGCGTGAATATATACATACATACTACAGCTTGTCCATACTCACCGCGCAAGCCGAGCGGTTGGGTGAGAGTCAGTGGGATTTGGGTTCGGTAATTTCGGATGGATATTCCGCCACCATTCGGTCGCCAGGGCCTCGTCAGTTTGCTAGCCTGGTGAGGTTGGCACTCGGAGAAAGTATATTCTCAGGATATTCGGTGGTAGATTCTCCCTGACCCAAAAATATTACATAAAAAAATAAGAATTACAGCGTACCAAAGTGTGACAACCCTCTTCCGGGTTTCCTGTGAAGCGACGAAAGCGTTATTTGTTACAGCGAATGTATTTTTACATAAGCGCGACACTGCCTAACTTTAATATATGAATTCGAATTCTCGGCCGCACCGGCCGCACCGGCCGCACCGGCCGCACCGGCCGCACCGGCCGCACCGGCCGCACCGAGGGGCCCGTCGGCCGCACGTCGCGTCTCACTCACTGTGTGACACGTGTTTAATAATAAAACTGATTGCGATTAGTTTTGGTCTTCACGTTGCCGACGTTTCGAGCGCTTTAAACAGTCTTAAACAATAGTTTCATCTCAAATATGTGGTGTTCGCGTAAATACACGAACTAATAAAATTGATAACTTTACAATTTATTCTGTTACATATATTTCACTAAATCCTTCTCACCGCTCTCTGTTAGCAAACAGCTTGCACTGTATCGTGCACTGCTCACGAAACTGATAATTTTATAGATATCCAATTACTTACGAAATAATAGGAAACTTACAAAGTAGAACATTTTTTTATACAAGAAGGGGGCAACCGAGCATGCGGCTCACCAGATGCTAAGTGATCACCGACGCCCACGAACATCTACAACACCATAGGAGCTACAGATGGCCTGCTGGCCTTTAAATATCTTCTTCTTTATCAAATAGTGCAGGTCCGCCGGTGAACATAGGCTTTCTCACGAGAGCGCCATTAAAAGTAGTCACGCGAAGCTTGGTGGAGTTGCCCATTATGCGCGAACTTAAAGCGTTGTGCTGGTGAATATGTGAGCGCAAGGTCATATATTCACGCGATGGAAATGCTATGCTATCCTTAAAGTCTGCCAACGCAGCTGTAGCTTCTCCGGTTTTGCAGGTGTAAGTAAGCGGCGGTAATGACTCAGGGGAGCCCGCTGGGATGCTCACTGTAAATGCGCACTTTATCTAATCCAAATCCAAAACGAATGCTTAATGGAACAAATACTATATTGGAAAGAAACTTCGACTTTAACAGATTGTATAACTAAGTCTATTGTCATATATATATGTCAAGTAGTTATATCCATGGAGACAGACAGAAAAAGCGCACGTATCTGTGTGCATCGAACTAACTTGCCCTGGTTTCCCACGGCAACACCTATATTTGTATTTTACGTCACCACTTTTTTAATAAATTTATCCGGTTTGAGTGATACAGCTCTTAGAATTGATCGATCGGCAGTTCTAGGTTATTGTTTACAAATAAACATTAAACTAAATTAAACAAAACGTACTATAGAGTAATCATAACGATGTTCTGCTACAAGTTATCCGAAGTCCGCCACAGCTCGTAGCGTCGAGATTCTTGTGTTAGTACACGATGTGTCACGCTCACGCACACAAGGACAGTGGCTCGGCTGTGTGCCGCGTCAGACATGTTTTTATACTACGAGATACATCACTCGTGCTGTTACACATGACATGACACAGATTTACAAACATAGAAAAATATTTCCGTAGTTACGATGAACAGACGAGCGTTCTATGGTGACGGCAACTTTAGACTTTGTGTCGAGAGCCATAAGAACGCAAACGGCAGCAGTTCCGTTCCGATGTTGTTCCTCAAAGCTGATGATTGCAAATGCGTTGAGCTAACACTGCCCCCCCTCCTCCTCCTCCTCCTCTCCACCCCCTCCTCCCGCACCATCCGCTCCACATCGATCCACTACGTAGCCCTTAATTACATTTCCTGTAAGCTCTACTTATCCCGAATTAGAACAAGTCTGTTTTACTTCATTTTGTTTTTATTATTTTGATTTCGTACGTTCAGACATTTAAAATACGATCGATGAGAATTTGGAATTCGGTGCAGAGATCAGTAATCATTAGCTGCGACTGAGATTTAAATAAATGTCGTTTGTTTTTTGTAACCAACCAAAAGTAACTAATTTGATGTCAGAACATGTTTGTGGTACAATATATATTTATTGGCAAAAGTTATTTGAAATAAAATAAAGAAAACCGCGTGTACGTACGCACGCAAGAAGTTATACTTCCTTAGCGTAAAAAAACAAAAATAACTAAACATTTCATCTCGTGTGCCGCTACTCTTTGATTGTGAAAAAAATACATTAAATGCAATTGATAAAGGTTTAATTAAATGAAGAAAACTACAAAAGATTAATTACTTTTCTATATATCTGTATACAGAATGAAGTAAGATTCCAAAAATAATAATGTAATAATAATCATTTACAATGTAAACAAATAAAATGAATACATACCGACCGTCAATCTATAAACATTCAGTCAATTTCCGAACCCACTGAAAAAGTCTATAGTATAAAAACACTTTTATCACAAATGCTCACAATAAATTATCATTCACCACCATATGAAATTTCTAATACACATGAATACTACATGAATATCTACCTTGAATATAGTTATCAATCAGTTCTCACGAAAACTGGGAGACAATTATCAACCAACTTCATGGTGTCGCTTTAAGGTGTCGATGTGCGCGCGCATTGTAAAAATTCACATAATTTTTCCCAAATGCGCCAAAAGAATTATAACGTCGAAAACAAAATCAATGTTAAGTTGAGTTATTGTCGCCAACATGTGTTTCTCTGCGAATCTTAGAGATTCGTGAGACATACACAGTATCGGAGTATGATAAAGTTTCACCTAGTGTCAACATCGCCGATGTTATATCAATTAAAAAAGATAGGGGAATAAAAATAAATGTTTTTTTAGTAATTGAATTCCTACTTGTTCAAGTAAAATTTGTTAAAAACTGTTTGAAAACTGTAAATCTACTTCCTCACTTCTTCTTCATCAGCCTGTTTATATACACGACTCTGCACGACTGAGTGTCTTACTTGCGTGCTCAGCTCAAATGGCAGGCAATTCGTCAGAGTAGAAATGTTACAATACTCTGCACCCTTTTCACAATTCTTAACGATGAATACCTGGATGATTCTCATGTCTGCTCTCCCCGCTCTTCGGATAGTCTCAAATCGTTTACGCATTGGCACCGTGTCCATTACATAGTCAAGTCCTTCGCTCTCACGGCTCTAAGACTCTGGAACGAAATCCCTCTTGACATAAAAAAGCCCCTAATAAATTTGTCTTTCATAAATATAATCCGCAAACACAGCAAGTCGTAGACTAATATGTAGCTGAAAGGTATAGATGTTCATCGTGACATACATACTTGTTTGTATTTAAGTAGTAAATTAAATGTTTTTTATTTGTGTATATTTACATTGATACATGTAAATGTACACAAAATCATATCTAAATCTTTATATACATGTTTTTATATTTATAAATTTTATTTGTGATTTGGTTTCTTTCTGCACCGCTCTTACAATATGTTTATGTCTACTTTGCCTAATAGTTCAGTGGGGGAGAATGTCTTAAGGTATATAATATAGCCATTTTATTATTTTGCATATAATTACAGACTGTATAAGGTTAACCTTACCTTAACAGCCTGTAATTAGTCCACAGGTTATATAATATAATGTAGATTACGTTCGCATGTTAGGTTAAGGTTCTTTAATCAAGTCAATATACAGAAATTCGTTTGGTTTTACCGTAGCTAACGTAGGAACATACAGGTACAGGCAGATGGCCTCGAATGCGATCGTAAGAACTATGAACATTTTCGCGACTCCATAATTAACAAGGAGTTGTTTGCGAGCACTTTACCGAACGCCGATCGCTTCGTGTGTGTATCAGGGTGCGAGCGACGTGGATCGCTGGCAACGTCGCGTGTCGGAGGGGAGATGAGTTGACGCGTTGTTAGTTCATGTCCATTACAACGAAGCACGCTTCCGCTGCGTTCACGGAATATATAACTACATGCCACCATACGTACGCGGACAGAACAGCGTGCAGATGCTTCCGGGTGTTAATGCCCGTGATGATAACCTCTAACTTATTACAAGATGTTTTAATTCAATTAAAGATGTCTGCGCAGGCCGCCGGCAATATGAAGGAATACTTGAACGAATGGATTGATCGCTCCCAAGCCGTTTCCCAAGCTAGAAAAAACATTGTAATATTAAACTATTAAAACGTTTTGTATGTAATGAAAAAAAGTAATTAGGCAATAATTATATGAGAGTCGTTTTAGTTTTTGCTTGTATTTATTTATTAACTAGAAAAGTATTAGTTGTTTGAGTTCCAAACTATACCTAACAGTGGGAACTCGACTCGGTACAATGTTCGCTCGTCCAGGAGCTTGGCGCCGGGCCAATGTTGCATTTTGCGAACATCGAGAAGTGGGTAAACAGATTTAGTGCAACTACGGGCTACGACTTGTATAACTCGAGTCAAACTTCTGAGCTTAACTTAATTATTGAACTTTATACGTCTCAATTTCATTTATCAAAATATTTTATTCATATTTCCAAAGAATGCTAAACTTAACATAGCACAAACCTGTGACGCCTCACGTTCAGGCGCAGGTGCCGCTTCTGTCTGTCAACAGACGGCCTTATGTTTATTGACCGTTGAAACTTTGCTCATTACAAGTTCTATAAAGTAGCAGCGTGGATGTCTCCCGCGTATATATTGTAAAATAGTAGTAATAACAAGTATACATGTATTCCATAATCGTCGTACAAAAGTTTGTTCTGGGCGAGATTCGAACTTTCGTCGTCAAAATTCGCTGTTAACTAGACGCCGGTCTCCACGTCGGGCATCTTTGGTGAAGCGCAGGGCCCGCAGGTTTTGTACTTATGCAAGGACACGAGTACGTACCATTATCTGATTCGCAGAATTTTGTAAACACTTGTAACTTTGTACATACGTTACCTTTATTAGTTTTTCTGTTCGCGCTTATCTCAGAAAGAAATGAACCGATCGTAATTCAGTTTTTTTTTCATTAATAGACGGAGAGACAGAGACATGAAAAATATTTCTACAGGTTTGGCAAATAATATAATAAAATGATCAAATGTAGTGTTGGGGACGCGGACCTAAATGCACTTAAACGAGACACGAGAACCAATAGTGTGGTGTTGCGTATACATTGTCTTAGGGTGGGTTATGAACCTATGACTAAGTAGTCAGTGAACCCTATCACTGAGCATGTGTACCCAAATTAAAGTACAGAAAGATCATGAAGATAATACAACAGTCTTTGCTCAGACATTGTTGCAAGTAAAATAATCGCATCCACCTAACTAGCTAGCGGCGACGCGGGCTGGTCCAGAACACAGGGCCCCGCTGCGCGAGTGCCGTTCCCCTGTCCGCCCTTGTCCGCCCTTGTGCACTTGACGATGAGAGCTCGCGCGCGCATTGTGCACAGCGGCTCGGTCGCATTGTGGTGCTGGCGACGCTACAGACGACGACAGAGCACATTGTTTACTCGGCGGGAGCTATTGTATACGCCGGCCAGCGTTCCCTAATGAATACACAATGACTAGGAATACGTTTATCGTTAAGGCTTTCAACTCGACTGAAGCAGCGACATTATCTATTTAATTTTTCAATACTCAATATTTAATTGCATTCCATAATATAGGTTAAAGATGTAAGATAATTTGAATGCGTTATGAAGTCTGTTGGGCTGTGGTCCTTCGGACAGCAATTCGGAGAGAGGAGGACGACTTAAGATTAAGATAATTCTAATAATTACATACAATTTAATATAATTATTATTTTATCACAAATATAATTAAGTAAATTGAGATTTTTAAGTTATACTTCTTTTGAGGCGTTTGGGAAAAATTATGAGATAGAATTCTTACAATGCGCGCACACACCGACACCTAAAAGCGACACAATGAAGTTGGTTGGTAATTGTCTCCCAAGTTTTCGTAAGAACTGATAACTATATTCACGTAGTAATATACATGTATATTTGTGTATGATTTTAAAATTCATATGGTGGTGAATGATAAATTATTATGAGTATTCGTGATAAAAGTGGTGCTTTATATTATAAACTTTTTACCCAAGACCGCCAAGAGTGAGTCGTTAACACAGGTCGTACGGACTTGGCCGGTTATTGTACCTTTCCCGCTGAAACCTATTGAGATAATAATTGGACCTACAAATATTATTAAAATGAGCTTTATAGAAAGGGTATCATTTTCCTCATTAACATTCGTTGCTCTTCCTCAGTTAAAATTAGTATTCACACATAAAGCACTTTATTAAGCAGTAGAACGAAAGTTCTCGGAGACGACTTGCCGACCTAATGAGATGAAATTGAAACATACGATTTCGGGACACTGCAATGTCTGGGTTCCACATTAGCGTTCCTCTGGGGTGGTGGTTCGGTCACCCTGAGAAACGATAAATGGTTGAAGTGATAGGTGATATATATAGAAGCGAAAACCTTGATAACTTGAGCAAGTCAAAACTTTAAAATCTGATTAAACATGACTTTAGTTACAGAAGAACAGTGTTCATAAAGCATCAATATACGTTAATCTGTGCTTCGTTTGCATCCGGATATTAGTCAGTTCGGTCGGGCCACGTTAGCTCGTCGGGTCCCTTGGCGGCCGTCCGGCGCTGCGTCACGTACGACGTGCGCCGGGCTGCGAAGCGACTCGCGCTCTTGCCAGACCGTTAGCCATCTTGCCAGAATGCCGACGGTCGTTTGGCATTCGACAAGAGCAATCGCTTCATACACTACTTTACTCTACAAATTGTTATTTGGCTATTCTGGTTGATTGCATTAAAGCAGAATACCCTAATACCGCAAATGTTAGAGAGAATATGCTGTCTTTTCCTCCAAATGCCAACCTCACCAGCATGTGCCACCTGCAGGCTAAAAAACGAGGTGTTGGGGATCGAATGATGGGGAATAATCCATCCGAAGTTTGGTGGGCGTGGGCAACCTTTCAAGAAATGCTTGGCTGCTTTTGCTTGGAAAGGCTTTTGTTCAGCCGTGGACTTCTATATGTTGATCAAGAAGAGGAACAATGTTACCGTAACAAGTGAAACGCATTGAATTTGGTTAATAAATGTAATTAGGTACATGCAGACATTTTATATTGTAAAATACGCAATGTACCGGGAACAACGGGTTCACTGCGTCATAGTATATTGTAGATAGCATATTGGGGATGGCTCCTATAATTTATAATTCTAACAATATCAAAAACATGAAAATAGATTTTAAAAAAGATCTTAAATTAATATTGGATGAAAAAGTTTATTACACAATACAGGAATTTATTTGCGATAAAATTTGACATAGATACAATAACTTAATTTTAGTTTTTTTTTTATTAGTAACTGATAATGAAATTAGACATGTACATTCGTTTATATTTTATTATTATATTTTAATTTGATAATTGTTATAAATTTGTAATAACGTAATGTAATATAAGGTATATAGTAATGTCTTGAAATTACTTCATATTGTAAAGTTTGTGCGCCAACGAGTGGCAGAGCGTGTAGGACATAAACAGAATGTTAACAACTATACAAGTATCACATATGTTGAACAAATTAATAAATAGATGCTGAATGGATTATATACGAAGCTTTAGCATTGTCAGTATGAAAGTCTATATATTGTCTACCAGTCATGGGAGGTAAAGCGCAGAGACATAGATGTGTGCTTACTGGGCTTACGTTATTCGCGGCAATATACTGTGAGAAGTGTGTCCGTGGTAGTGTACTGCATTTATTTTATACAAAATGTTATTATTACATTTAATACGTACAAACAAGGACGCAACCCCTCCCCCCTCCCCCTCCCCACCACTCCGCTCCCCGCGGCTCCCCGGCGGACATCGACCGCCGCAGCAATGCAATGACACTTTGACTGCGTGTCCTGGCAGCGGGGGAGCCGCAGCACAAGTACACAGGGTACCACAGGTCAGTCTAAGCTACTACTATACTAGCTATACTAATGTCTCTTTATATGAAAAAATTCTTATATTAAATATTTACGTGTCATCTTACGAATGGTCGCTTCGTAGATTTTTGTAAAAGGCTTAGAATTTATTCGAGGCGTAATTAACGCCTAAATAAAAAAAATATAACATTCTTCATACTCACATCGCACGACACAACACAAAGTTACTTATTACTGCGGCCCACTGAGTCTGAAACAAAAAATATTTCACAATAACTATTTATACCCTTTCAAAACATCGGATACCAAAAACATAAGAAGCTGAGTAAATGTAAACACACCGGGGGATCAAACACAAACAGCCCGCTCTCCGCTCTCCGCTCTCCGCTCTCCGCTCTCCGCTCTCCGCTCTCCGCTCTCCGCTCTCCGCTATCCGCTTCCCGCTCGTCGCCTTACGGGCTGTATGTGTCTGAGTTCACTGTTAAATGGCTTATTCCTTCGGCGCCGATTCTTTGACGTGCGCTTCTCTTTATTTTGCTAAAACTTCAGTAATTAAATAATTCGGGCGGCAGCTTTTCGCACAAGACAACGAATTTATGGTTGATTTTTTAAATAAAAAAAATGTTGCTTGAAAGAAAAAGGTATCTTATCGAACTTTTTAATTTTCATTTAGTACCATTAACCGAGTGCATTCCGTGATCAGCAGCCGCACTTGGAGGTGAACTGGTGGAGAACTTGAAACATGCGATAGCATTACAATAGGACTTTACAAATCTCCGAAATTCTACTACAAAAGTTAGAAACGGCGTTGGCGAAACCAAATGTTAATCGTTTTTAATGAATCTATAAAAGAAAATATACAATATTTTCTTTTATAGATCAATCAATGTATTATAAGTGATATAAGCGCCATTAATTCAGACGTAAGTAAATAAAGTAGTGTACAATGGAGACAAGGAGGTCTCCATTGTACGGTCTCTAAGTGTACGCGAGCTGCCGCACTGTTACTGAATTATTCATTACTTGTATTAAGTATTGAGAGACGAGGACCTCAGCCGGGGCCTGAGGTGAACAGCGGCAGGGTCCGGTCTAGGACCGCAGCCGGGGTCTCAGGTGAACAGCGGCAGGGTCCGGTCTAGGACCGCAGCCGGGGTCTCAGGTGAACAGCGGCAGGGTCCGGTCTAGGACCGCAGCCGGGGTCTCAGGTGAACAGCGGCAGGGTCCGGTCTAGGACCGCAGCCGGGGTCTCAGGTGAACAGCGGCAGGGTCCGGTCTAGGACCGCAGCCGGGGTCTCAGGTGAACAGCGGCAGGGTCCGGTCTAGGACCGCAGCCGGGGGCTCAGGTGAACAGCGGCAGGGTCCGGTGGAGACTCGAACTAATTCATATTATCAGAGTCAACAATTGTAAAAGTATCACTTTTCGCTTGCCGTCTGGGTCTGTGCAAAGTAGTCCGGGACATTGTGCTCTTTCTAATTATGTCTAATGCACTGCATGGGTTAGTAAAGGAAAGTAACTACCTATATTAGGTCACCTCACATTTCTGAGCGGGTTTTGTAGCGGGTAAATGGATAATCCTATTAAGTCTTTAATGTGTCAGGCTCTTTGGTGGCCTATCTAAGTACTTTAACTTAATAACATACGTTATATAATGGAGGCAAGTGGAGATCATTGCGCAACACGTGTGCGCACGAACCGAGTGACCGATGTAGCTACATGGTCCTGACGCTGACGAGTAATTAATTACAATGAAGCTTTTGTCCATCAGTACTATCCAGGCCAAAAAAGTTAAACATGTAAATATAAGTTCCACAAAAGTTATTACCTCGAAATTTTATCGTTCATAAAGGGAGTACTGTTTGTGAATACGAGCTACATCATACTTGTCAGGCGGCGGTCGCTCTCGGCCGTGCGATATGATAACCATAACAATAATATCCTATTACCTAATGTCTACCCATTACTAAAACAATGGCTATGGCAAAACTTTGGAAAGAATTGAACAGTGTTACACAGAACCTTCTTTGTCTTCGTAAGAGGTCTTTGTGGTTACAATCCCATTAACTCACTACATTTAATATTAGTTTACAACTCAAAATACGATTACATTTAACAATCTGTTTCCAAGAAAAGAAACAAAACACAATTTTGACTTATTTTAAATGGAATAAGCTAACTTACATGAACGAGCATAACTCATGTGGTTACAATACTACAACTTGTAGATATGATTTTATCTGAATGAAGTACCTGCGTTATACTTTACATGTTGTTAGCACTAATGGTTTAACCCATTTTCAGGCGTAACCAGTTGTGTTGGATGATAGCGGACGCGCACGCGCAAGCGCACACGCACACGCACGCGCACTGTGGGCACCTACTCAATTACAGCGGCAATTTCTTTCCTCAACCACTTGTTAGTGCCATTGAGCACGGATACCCCATAATAGACAAGGCGATGACCGCTGTCGAAACTACAACGGCCAAAACGTTGATCTGAGTAAAACAAACTGTTGGTATTTCACACTGAGCTAGATATTAATAATGAGTATTGTCGACCTTCGCCACCTGCTCGAAGATGACGTAACAGCTGTTAAAAACTAATTATGCGTTATTCTGAAAATTCTCTAAAATCGATATGTATAATCATATACCGATAGACAAATTAAGTATACTTAACATATCACCAATTTAATACTATATCTTAATACACCTTACCACGACACCTAACTACAGGATACGGAGATTGTGCCGGCGTAAGATTGTTGGAGACTACGTCGTCCTGAGACGTTGCATATAAATATATTTCTATTTATTTAAACTATCGTTACAGGGATTTGAAACCGCTCGTGCGATAGTGTAGTCCCGTGTGTCCGTGTGTCCGTGTGTCCGTGTGTCACGTCACACAATATAACTCTTAACAACTATGTATAACAACATTACAAACAGTCCCATCATAGTGAATTCATATTCACACGTACGAGTATCTAGGTCAGAACTTCGGTGAGATTCCGATTCAGGTGTAGTCTACCTGTTTGAGCCTGTCTGCGTGTATCTACGTGGATCTTTCGTCGTAATCTCTGTCTACTCCAATGGCCCTATAGGCTACTCAAATGGCCAGGCGTGAGAGTCTATGTATGTTATTAATGTATCACAATTCTAATAAATAATACGTTAATACGACTTACACTTTGAGTACTTTTACAGAAGTTTATACAAGAAATATATTATCCCGACCGGGGGCGCTGCGATCTCCTAATTGCAATTAGGCAAGCTTGTTAGTTAGTCGCGCTTTCCGTATTATTAAGAGCGAACAAAGTTCCAACATCGCCACGAACTGTTGCTCTGGTCTTAATTAATAAATATATCTCATCTCATTCAGCAGTTAGAGATATGCAACCTGCCATATTTGTAATGCAGACACCGAAATTGGAGTCCAGGTCACTCACATACACGAGCTACCTCCCACGGCCCTTACGCTTCTGTAGATACTTTCTTCACTAATTTATCTTCTGTGGACAATATGATATATGATAAATTTACCTTGCATCATAAGATTCTATTACCTTGCATGATTCTATTTGCGTTTGGTCCTTTTGTCACAGATGTAGGTTACTTAGCCTGTCCCATAGTTTCTTATTTAAATATTTTAAGCGATTTCCTTTTGCGAGATCGTATAGTGCGCTAACGGAAATGGAAACAGCGCTATAAAGCAGCTTTATGACAAAAGGATCAACTTGAATTGGTTCTTGTCGCTAAGGTTCAGAGCCTCTGTCCTACCCACCCGAGGTCAATGAATTGGTTCTTGTCGCTAAGGTTCAGAGCCTCTGTCCTACCCACCCGAGGTCAATGAATTTGTTCTTGTCGCTAAGGTTCAGAGCCTCTGTCCTACCCACCCGAGGTCAATGAATTGGTTCTTGTCGCTAAGGTTCAGAGCCTCTGTCCTATCCACCCGAGGTCAATGAATTGGTTCTTGTCGCTAAGGTTCAGAGCCTCTGTCCTACCCACCCGAGGTCAATGAATTGGTTCTTGTCGCTAAGGTTCAGAGCCTCTGTCCTACCCACCCGAGGTCAATGAATTGGTTCTTGTCGCTAAGGTTCAGAGCCTCTGTCCTACCCACCCGAGGTCAATGAATTGGTTCTTGTCGCTAAGGTTCAGAGCCTCTGTCCTACCCACCCGAGGTCAATGAATTGGTTCTTGTCGCTAAGGTTCAGAGCCTCTGTCCTACCCACCCGAGGTCAATGAATTGGTTCTTGTCGCTAAGGTTCAGAGCCTCTGTCCTACCCACCCGAGGTCAATGAATTGGTTCTTGTCGCTAAGGTTCAGAGCCTCTGTCCTACCCACCCGAGGTCAATGAATTGGTTCTTGTCGCTAAGGTTCAGAGCCTCTGTCCTACCCACCCGAGGTCAATGAATTTGTTCTTGTCGCTAAGGTTCAGAGCCTCTGTCCTACCCACCCGAGGTCAATGAATTTGTTCTTGTCGCTAAGGTTCAGAGCCTCTGTCCTACCCACCTGAGGTCAATGAATTTGTTCTTGTCGCTAAGGTTCAGAGCCTCTGTCCTACCCACCCGAGGTCAATGAATTGGTTCTTGTCGCTAAGGTTCAGAGCCTCTGTCCTACCCACCTGAGGTCAATGAATTTGTTCTTGTCGCTAAGGTTCAGAGCCTCTGTCCTACCCACCTGAGGTCAATGAATTTGTTCTTGTCGCTAAGGTTCAGAGCCTCTGTCCTACCCACCTGAGGTCAATGAATTTGTTCTTGTCGCTAAGGTTCAGAGCCTCTGTCCTACCCACCCGAGGTCAATGAATTGGTTCTTGTCGCTAAGGTTCAGAGCCTCTGTCCTACCCACCTGAGGTCAATGAATTGGTTCTTGTCGCTAAGGTTCAGAGCCTCTGTCCTACCCACCCGAGGTCAATGAATTGGTTCTTGTCGCTAAGGTTCAGAGCCTCTGTCCTACCCACCCGAGGTCAATGAATTGGTTCTTGTCGCTAAGGTTCAGAGCCTCTGTCCTACCCACCTGAGGTCAATGAATTTGTTCTTGTCGCTAAGGTTCAGAGCCTCTGTCCTACCCACCTGAGGTCAATGAATTTGTTCTTGTCGCTAAGGTTCAGAGCCTCTGTCCTACCCACCTGAGGTCAATGAATTTGTTCTTGTCGCTAAGGTTCAGAGCCTCTGTCCTACCCACCCGAGGTCAATGAATTGGTTCTTGTCGCTAAGGTTCAGAGCCTCTGTCCTACCCACCCGAGGTCAATGAATTTGTTCTTGTCGCTAAGGTTCAGAGCCTCTGTCCTACCCACCCGAGGTCAATGAATTTGTTCTTGTCGCTAAGGTTCAGAGCCTCTGTCCTACCCACCCGAGGTCAATGAATTTGTTCTTGTCGCTAAGGTTCAGAGCCTCTGTCCTACCCACCCGAGGTCAATGAATTTGTTCTTGTCGCTAAGGTTCAGAGCCTCTGTCCTACCCACCTGAGGTCAATGAATTTGTTCTTGTCGCTAAGGTTCAGAGCCTCTGTCCTACCCACCTGAGGTCAATGAATTGGTTCTTGTCGCTAAGGTTCAGAGCCTCTGTCCTACCCACCCGAGGTCAATGAATTGGTTCTTGTCGCTAAGGTTCAGAGCCTCTGTCCTACCCACCCGAGGTCAATGAATTTGTTCTTGTCGCTAAGGTTCAGAGCCTCTGTCCTACCCACCTGAGGTCAATGAATTTGTTCTTGTCGCTAAGGTTCAGAGCCTCTGTCCTACCCACCCGAGGTCAATGAATTTGTTCTTGTCGCTAAGGTTCAGAGCCTCTGTCCTACCCACCCGAGGTTAATGAATTGGTTCTTGTCGCTAAGGTTCAGAGCCTCTGTCCTACCCACCCGGGGTCAATGAATTGCGGCATTTCGGTCCTTAATAATTGTAGATATAAGCTGAAATTTCACCTCGAATTTTATCCCAAAATTGTGATTAATCTGATTTAAAAAGTATTTTAAGAAAGAAGCTATTATATTTACTTTGCAATTATTATCATCACCGGATTTTGTGTGTCTTTAAACTTGCAGCTGATAGATATTCGAAGCCGAGGGTGGAGTGGGTTCCAATTACGCCGGACCAAACATTGACTGATGAATATTAATCACGTACTAATAATACACTACATTTAGATTTTACTACTAAGATATTTATGTCTTTTTGTTTTATTGCCCGCATATTTATTTAAAACATGCATCTAAAAATATTTCTCTCTCTTCTTTCTCTGAAAAATACCTATAAATAACGTGTACCTTCTCATATGAACATTTATTCGTTAGGTACCAGTTAAGTCAGTAAGATTATCTCGTTTTGTCCCTTTCTGTACCAAAATGTCTCGTACGAATATTGTATTTAATGCGCCTCTAAATAGAATGGTTAGAAAATATAATGCGAAATATAAAAAAGTGGACCTGGACATTCTCTCAACTAAAAAGCTTAGGACTAAAATGCGGAAGGCATTGCACAATAATTTATAGAAGAAAATCGTAGGTTACTTAATTATTTCATTTGTCTTTATTTTTGTTTTTCATCTTTCTTTGTTTGTATTGTTTCGTCTTATATTGTTATCAAGTTGTAGTTTCTTATAACTCATTATAGTGTTACTTTAGATAAGCAATGGATCTGAATAATATTAATATCCATTTAACTTTTCTTGACTGTGTCTACTGGCTTTCCGTGGTTGCCTTTAAGTAAGGTGGCATATGCCTTTTTTTTAAAAATCATTTGTAACCTTGTTTACCTTGTTGGTAATCCTTAGTAAATAAATAAATAAAACAAAAATATTTTATTTTCATATAAGTATTTATCTTTGTAAAAAATCACTAATTATTTTAATTTACATGTAAATGTTAAAATAATTTAAAACCAGATGTTGAGTGGTCTTCCTCTCCCCTGATTGCTGTCCGACTGACGACTGGGGTCCGTAATGTTCTCAAATTATTTTACACCTTTCTTACTACCGTATACATACATTATGGAATGCAATATAATATTGAGTATTGAGTATTCAAGTCGTTGAAAGTGTACGTACCATATATAATGGAGTTTATGTAATAAATATGTTTACGGGAATATTTCAAAGTCGATAGTTAAGTTGGCTAACAGCAGCACGGTCATGTGCCCCAACAATAATCTTCACTCGGCTTTTACTATCGAGTCACTTATGTAAAACGAAACGATATTCGTGCTTGTCTTGCATATTTTGTTATTTATCAAATAGCACGTGAGGTCATTTTGTATTCTGTAATTCTTTATCACGTTTTGAACGAGAATCAGGAATGGAATGAAATAAATTTTATTGTTATCATTATCGGCTGTTTGTGTATAAATCAAATAAAATAAAATGAAATGATTATTTCAATAACTTACCGGTCGCTTTGATTGCCGGATTACGCTCTAAAAGATATTTGACAGTCTTCATACAACGTTTTGAGTTTTCATAATTTACTTCGTACATGTTTTATAAAACACCTAATAATCACGGTGCGTGAACTAATGGTCAGTCTCCGTCACTCGTAGCACTCGTAGCGCTCGTAGCACTCGTAGCGCTCGTAGCACTCGTAGCGCTCGTAGCACTCGTAGCGCTCGTAGCACTCGTAGCGCTCGTAGCACTCGTAGCGCTCGTAGCACTCGTAGCGCTCGTAGCACTCGTAGCGCTCGTAGCACTCGTAGCGCTCGTAGCACTCGTAGCGCTCGTAGCACTCGTAGCGCTCGTAGCACTCGTAGCGCTCGTAGCACTCGTAGCGCTCGTAGCACTCGTAGCGCTCGTAGCACTCGTAGCGCTCGTAGCACTCGTAGCGCTCGTAGCACTCGTAGCGCTCGTAGCACTCGTAGCGCTCGTAGCACTCGTAGCGCTCGTAGCACTCGTAGCGCTCGTAGCACTCGTAGCGCTCGTAGCACTCGTAGCGCTCGTAGCACTCGTAGCGCTCGTAGCACTCGTAGCGCTCGTAGCACTCGTAGCGCTCGTAGCACTCGTAGCGCTCGTAGCACTCGTAGCGCTCGTAGCACTCGTAGCGCTCGTAGCACTCGTAGCGCTCGTAGCACTCGTAGCGCTCGTAGCACTCGTAGCGCTCGTAGCACTCGTAGCGCTCGTAGCACTCGTAGCGCTCGTAGCACTCGTAGCGCTCGTAGCACTCGTAGCGCTCGTAGCACTCGTAGCGCTCGTAGCACTCGTAGCGCTCGTAGCACTCGTAGCGCTCGTAGCACTCGTAGCGCTCGTAGCACTCGTAGCGCTCGTATTTAAATATTTTAAGCGATTTCCTTTTGCGAGATCGTATAGTGCGCTAACGGAAATGGAAACAGCGCTATAAAGCAGCTTTATGACAAAGGATCAACTTGAATTGGTTCTTGTCGCTAAGGTTCAGAGCCTCTGTCCTACCCACCTGAGGTCAATGAATTGGTTCTTGTCGCTAAGGTTCAGAGCCTCTGTCCTACCCACCTGAGGTCAATGAATTGGTTCTTGTCGCTAAGGTTCAGAGCCTCTGTCCTACCCACCTGAGGTCAATGAATTGGTTCTTGTCGCTAAGGTTCAGAGCCTCTGTCCTACCCACCTGAGGTCAATGAATTGCGGCATTTCGGTCCTTAATAATTGTAGATATAAGCTGAAATTTCACCTCGAATTTTATCCCAAAATTGTGATTAATCTGATTTAAAAAGTATTTTAAGAAAGAAGCTATTATATTTACTTTGCAATTATTATCATCACCGGATTTTGTGTGTCTTTAAACTTGCAGCTGATAGATATTCGAAGCCGAGGGTGGAGTGGGTTCCAATTACGCCGGACCAAACATTGACTGATGAATATTAATCACGTACTAATAATACACTACATTTAGATTTTACTACTAAGATATTTATGTCTTTTTGTTTTATTGCCCGCATATTTATTTAAAACATGCATCTAAAAATATTTCTCTCTCTTCTTTCTCTGAAAATACCTATAAATAACGTGTACCTTCTCATATGAACATTTATTCGTTAGGTACCAGTTAAGTCAGTAAGATTATCTCGTTTTGTCCCTTTCTGTACCAAAATGTCTCGTACGAATATTGTATTTAATGCGCCTCTAAATAGAATGGTTAGAAAATATAATGCGAAATATAAAAAAGTGGACCTGGACATTCTCTCAACTAAAAAGCTTAGGACTAAAATGCGGAAGGCATTGCACAATAATTTATAGAAGAAAATCGTAGGTTACTTAATTATTTCATTTGTCTTTATTTTTGTTTTTCATCTTTCTTTGTTTGTATTGTTTCGTCTTATATTGTTATCAAGTTGTAGTTTCTTATAACTCATTATAGTGTTACTTTAGATAAGCAATGGATCTGAATAATATTAATATCCATTTAACTTTTCTTGACTGTGTCTACTGGCTTTCCGTGGTTGCCTTTAAGTAAGGTGGCATATGCCTTTTTTTTAAAAATCATTTGTAACCTTGTTTACCTTGTTGGTAATCCTTAGTAAATAAATAAATAAAACAAAAATATTTTATTTTCATATAAGTATTTATCTTTGTAAAAAATCACTAATTATTTTAATTTACATGTAAATGTTAAAATAATTTAAAACCAGATGTTGAGTGGTCTTCCTCTCCCCTGATTGCTGTCCGACTGACGACTGGGGTCCGTAATGTTCTCAAATTATTTTACACCTTTCTTACTACCGTATACATACATTATGGAATGCAATATAATATTGAGTATTGAGTATTCAAGTCGTTGAAAGTGTACGTACCATATATAATGGAGTTTATGTAATAAATATGTTTACGGGAATATTTCAAAGTCGATAGTTAAGTTGGCTAACAGCAGCACGGTCATGTGCCCCAACAATAATCTTCACTCGGCTTTTACTATCGAGTCACTTATGTAAAACGAAACGATATTCGTGCTTGTCTTGCATATTTTGTTATTTATCAAATAGCACGTGAGGTCATTTTGTATTCTGTAATTCTTTATCACGTTTTGAACGAGAATCAGGAATGGAATGAAATAAATTTTATTGTTATCATTATCGGCTGTTTGTGTATAAATCAAATAAAATAAAATGAAATGATTATTTCAATAACTTACCGGTCGCTTTGATTGCCGGATTACGCTCTAAAAGATATTTGACAGTCTTCATACAACGTTTTGAGTTTTCATAATTTACTTCGTACATGTTTTATAAAACACCTAATAATCACGGTGCGTGAACTAATGGTCAGTCTCCCGTCACTCGTAGCACTCGTAGCGCTCGTAGCACTCGTAGCACTCGGCCGGCGGCCGCAATAACACCTCGAGCGTTAAGCCGCTCGCGTCAAACAGGCGGCGCCGCTTTGATGTTGACCAGAAGGTGCCTTCGTAGCCCGGCGTGTCATTTAATTTCTTTTCATCCGCAGTCTATTGCCCGTTTATTTATATCTTTCACAATATCTACATGCTTCGTATTATTTAGTCACACCTTTCGTAGATCAACGTAGTCCTCACTTTCATCTTTCTTTTCGACATGCTCTAAACAGTCCATTGATTGACGAAATATCCTCCCAGTTAGGGAAGCTAATCTTGTATCTCAATCCTGAGATACAAGATTAGCTGAAAAGGATAAGTAGAACAGTTAAACAAAAAGTAAGTTAATTCTATTGTAAGAGAATAAAAACACAAAAATGGTTACACACGCAAAGGGTTCTTTTCTTTAGAGCGTCTCTTCCGAAACCCACGGGAGGCAATGGCGTGGCGGATTCTTACGCCGATACCACAGGCTCACTGCTGCAAATAACCGAATATGATCTGAATTCGAACCCCGATGACGTACTATGAAATAAAACTGAGGCAACACTCTGGCGCTGCAGATGTACGTAGGCGTCGATAATCACGTATCATTGTACCTGGTCGCTTGCCCACGTTTCTCTGTAAGAAAACATAGCATTGTATTTTATTCATTACTGGCTTTTGACCGCGATTTTATCCGGCCTTTTTATATAAGTACGGTATGGTATTACATTTAACGTAGTTTTATTATAAATAGAATTATTATTCATTAATTAATCATCGACTTCCGTACAGTGAAGGTAACATCTGTGGTTTCTGTGTATGACCCCATTCTGGTCCTAACTTATGATATTAATCCCGTTCTGGTCAATTCCGGTATTTTTAGGATTAAAAGCATCGATGATTTTTACTTGAGTCACATGCTTTCCAACGGTGAGCTCTTGTTTAATTTGTCAAATACAAGTGGTCAATCCCAGAATTTTCCCGGGATCGTAAGCATCGCAGTTTTCAAATCGAATTGAGTTTAATTACCTTTCAGAGTAAAAAATGCATCATCAAAATTGGTTCGGTTTTTGCGAGATGCCTGAACAAACAGATAAACAGACCAAAAATCCAAGATGATAATTTAGGAGGTAGGCGTATATCTCATTGCGAGAGGTTTTTTTTTAATCTTCAATGTACAGACACGACTTTTATACAATTTTATAATGGCGTAGATAATTTTTCACAGTGTATATATACATACAATATGTATATATTTATATATCACTATCAGTTGCGTATGCGGACGTAATTAAGTCTAGTTATATCACGACAAAGTAATTCGCTTGTTTATTCACTCAAACACGCGATAACGTAATAAGAGAAAATCTCAAAGAAATAAAATAAGAATTGGTTGCGTTGATTTATCATTTTTGTGAATTTGGATAAAAGGTGGGATTTTCTCAGCTAAGGTTAGCAAAGGCTGAACCTTACGTAAGTCGTATAAAAAATACAAAACGAAACATTAGAGACAATATTATGAATGTTGGTGCCTCTGTTTACATAATCAAGCCCCATGAATACAAATTGAGGAATAACTAATGTTTTCCAAAGAATATTCTTGAATGTTGGGGTTTGATATCAGGCTATTGTGTCTAGTTGCAGCTGTTGCAGAACTGTTGTGTTTTAAGTCATTAAAATTACGAAAATGTGTCCTAATTTTTTTATTGATAAAGTTTGAACATCGCTAAGGTAAGAACATTTTGGACACCTCGGTGGCCAACTACTTAAACAATATGCCTACTTAATGCAGTTTTTAGAATGGTATCACACGTAATACTTCTGGTCTAAATGACTATGTTATTGCCATTAACATAATAAGGAGTAAAAATTTCAATTTCAATTAAGAGAGATGCACTTTCATGTTACCTCACTTATATCACTTTCACATTAAGAGAGATGTCAAACGATGATGTGATCAAATTGTGTTATTTGCATGGTTGGTATTTAGGGGGAATCTTGGCAGTGTTTATATGCAAGTCTAGTGTTGTACGCGACATTCCATAGGACTTATGGTTTTGTGCATGAAAATTGATCGGTGTCAGTTGGTGCAACTCGGGACATGCTCCGATAACATGACTCAGCTCAGGAATATGCTCACGTGCACTTTGTCCCGGAGAGTGTCGCGGCAACGACAGAGCAGCCGCTGCACTTTACCGGCAGAGATGCCCAGTCTTGCGCCGCCCTGCCTACCGCGTATCTATGTGCTCGAATACTACGATTGCTTCGAATTGCCAAGAAACTTAGGCGAACGAGGCTATTTGCAGCATTATGCTGCACCAGTTAGAGGATAGTTTGAGTCGGAGAACTGCCTCGTCGCGCCCAGATGGGGACTCGCGAGATAGAACAGCGCAGATGTACGAGCTTGCTTAAAATAGCTTTTATTAAGATGTAGAGCTGAAGACAAAAATAAAGCTTATAATGGTGAAATTGTAGTTTTGTTTTCTGTCAGAATATAAGTATAGTTTATGTATATGTATAACACACTGGTTCAGGGAAAAAAAGATCTTCTTCATAAAATACCGTTAACTAAGTAATAAAAAAAATGTGACCTTTCGATAGATAGAAATGAAAACTTATACCTAATTCCTAAAACTACATACAATAACAATCGCCCCGATATTATACAGTCCATATGCGAACACAACGAAATTGGATAATTTTCGTTTTTGCGAAATATGCGCTTTAAAGATAAAGTCACGAGACACTTTTTTACACTATTTGTGTACAAAAGTGAGCTCGAGTCATAAGTGATTTGACATTTAATCAAACTCCTATTTTTAAAAACGTTTTCTTGAAGCAGATCAGGGCTTCAGAAATATGAAACGTTGCATATGTGAAGGCAGGTGATCCTATACTCGCAAGTGGGCCACAAGGGCGCCAGAGCGCGCCGGGGAGCACCTTAATTAGTTTCTCACGCGAGTCCGCGCCGCACCCCGCCGCACCTCGCCGCACACCGGCGCACCCCGCCGCACACCTCAACCGTCTGCTACGTCGTTATCACACACAATTCAGCCAACCCAGCTTGTTAATTAGAAAAATCTATGCTATTTTTAAAGCCAACCTCATCGTTGTTAGTGTTCGCACGGAGCGCTGTTAGGATAAGAGTCATTTTGGCAGATTACCAAATAATAAAATAAAAATTAGACTATCTTAAAAACAGTAAACAATTCATACAAGTGTCAAACTTAGGTGATTATAGTGCGAACTCTAAAGTAAAACAAAAATAATAAATATCGGTCAAGTGTGAGTTAGGCTCACGCATTTTCATACATTTTAGGATCCTCTATCCTAAAATGTATGAAAACAAATTTGTTTAGGTTAAGGCATAGAAATACACAGAAATATTGTGGGGTTGTACGGAACCAGGTGCACGAATCCATCGTGCACTTGGCTGTTTTTTTTACTTTTAGACGGTGCCTAGTGAGATAAAGCTCAAACTAAACATTTTAGGTGTTATTTTAAATAACGTTAACGTATTTTGAATGTGAATGCTCTTACTAAAATTGTTCTTATTTTTTAAATATTTAATTAGTCACAATTGATGTACTTTATCTTCATGGGAAACGGCGCAGGATCTTTGCCTTGCTCTTCAATCGTAGCCCGCCGTCGCGGGTCACGGGACCTCGAACCTTCAACTAATTAAAATAAGTAAGATATTCATTCGGATTTCCTTTTAAAAAGCGCGGAGAGCCTAGTTCAATAAAAGTTTATTGAATGTATTCTTACTTCAGTTTATTGCACCGCTTGCAATATTTTCTGAGATCGTGAATTTCCAAATAATAAAATATCGTAAAAATGCATTGCAAAATAATGCACGACGGTATCACACGATGACTTCTTAAACCTATGCGAGCGGTCCCTCATGTTCAATGTGGTAGGAGTACTCGTAGGCTTCTGATATTAGTAGTAGCAAGTTGTGAGCGCTGCTCTGCTGTTAATTATTTCGCAAGTGAATGTTACAAAGTGGGACGTAGATCGCTTGACGCTCGACGCTCTTGCAACAATAGCCATGAGTATGCGAAAACTCTGCGGCGTCCGGGTCGGACAGGAATACCGTTTGATGCAAATATTTCGTAACTTTGTATGAAAAACAAATACTTGCTTCGATCGTCTTGCTTCCTTGCATCCCTTAACATGATCATGTTTACGCAGATTTAATACAATCAAAACAAATTTCGACTTTATTCCATGAAAGCGGCAACAAGCTGTGTAAGACATTTCTTTTAAGTGTTGTTTATAGGTACCCTGGGTGGTCGGCAAACGTAAAACCGATATCTTCTCTAGCCTAGCCATAAAGCGTTGTTGTTTTCCATCACTTCCAAAAAAGAATTAATGGATACGCAAATCCAAACATGGTGTGTTATGTTAACTTATACTTACCTCCTTAACCTATACATGTTCGTATGTGGTATAATGATAAAGTAAAGATTGTGACTGATCACACTACAATAGTGATCAAAGATATTGAATATTATGTCGTGTGTGTGTGTGTGTGTGTACGTACAAAGCGGGTCATAGCTGAACATAACGCTGCAAACAATACAATCAGAGCAACACGCTACAGCAGAACCGTTCGCGAGGAGAAACAATGCCGCAATGTGCAGCTTTCTGTATCGTCAACCTCATCACACGAGTGTGAGTCTCTTGTCGTTCATGGAGAGAAGAGTTGAGTTGATAGTTATTACAAATACAAACCATGTTATATTTATACATCATTCTTATTAAATGTTGTGTTAACAATTCTTGCTGAACTGTGCTATATTATAAAAGTCGATTAATGTGGCCAAAAGTAGGCGGTGGAATAACCGTTTCAAATAAATCAAGCCTAAAATACCAAAACCAGTAGATGCAGTACCAGTAGTAGCAATCTAAATCGTCTAGCACCAGACGGGCCGCATCCGGGAGCAGCGGATCCTTTCGACTATTTGGAGATCCTATTATCCCTGCGCTTTCTCTCTCTCCTCCTCTCCCTCTTTCAGCCAAGAGGTAGCGAAGCGCCGCAGCTTTTATTCTTTTTAGAGAATACTAGCAATACTCAAATTCCAGTTAACTACTCCGACTAAGCATTACAGCCCGCACCAGCAGTACACGTCTGCGACACTGAAACAGTTACATGCCGAGTCGTACAGGCATTGAACCAAAGGAGCTCGAAACTAAAACTATAATATTAGAATGTAGTTGTAAAAACTAGTCACAAAACAACAATCGAAGTTGCCGAAGAGGCCACAGCCTCAAACACTTTTTAAGTGGTAGCGGCGGCTTAGGCTGCTGCTCGAATGGCCCGGCTCGACCGGGTTGAAGTAGAGGCATCTTGTGCTTCTGCGTTTCGTTCGATGAGAGAGGTAACCGGAGGCCCATGCGTGGTAGAGCCAAGCGGCGGCTTTAGCTGCTGCTCGAATGGGCCGGCTCGACCGGATCAATACCACGGCCTCGCAGAATACCGGCGTGAAGTAGAGGTATCTTGTGCTTCTGCGTTTCGTACGGTGAGTGAGGTAACCGGAGGCCCACATCCCCTCCCTATTCCCCTCCTCTTCCCTCCCATCTCCCAAATATCCTTAAAGACCGGCAACGCACCTGCAGCATCTATGGTGTTGCAGATGTATGTGGGCGACGGTATCACTTACTATCAGGTGAACCGCTTGCTCGTTAGCCGTCTTTTCCATAAAAAAAAAAAAAAAAAAAGGCCCACTCCCCCTACCCATGCCTCTCCTCATCCTAACTCCCAAGTACCCCTAAAGGCCGGCAACGCACCTGCAGCACCTCTGGTGTTGCGGATGCGTCTCCCACTTAAATATTTCCACAATATTTGCATTGTGGCATTTTACGCCAAGCTTTCATTTATTATAATAAGAAGGGTGTTCGGGGTCCCATGGTATGTTCTGTGCTCTATTATAAGGAAACAGACTGGATGTTTTTTCCCTGTCGTCCATTTTACTCAAGAGGTACACGCACCACCGTCTCCTCAATCCGTGTGATTCAGACTGACCACTCCTTGAGCACCGTCGAAAAACCGACAGCGCGCGGCTCGGAACCGAACGAAGCGAGCCGCTCGACTTCAGCATACCAGTAACCACATGCGAGCTGAACCGCTCGAAGAGCGCCCAGCTCGCGTGTCGCAACTCGATACGAGGCCTTGTATTTACCATTTTTATCTCTTGCATTTAGTGATCTTGAAACGTATGTTTCAGTGGAAACATATTTTTAATAAAATAAAATATTGATTCTAAAGCAATTTCAAATAATATATTAGCGTCTGCGGCCCGGTAAGAACTTACACAACTGCCTGGCAACTAGGTGGAAAGCTTCTTCTGCCTTGGAGCCGTCTGGGTAGCTACCACCCTCTTGCGTTTTCTACCGTGAGTCTGCAGTTCTGTTGTGAGGGCCATGATAATTACAGACTGTGAGACAACCCATCTTAATCTGGGGTGACAACACATCTGTGACCTTCTCCAGCGGTGTCAAGTTACAACATACCCGTAGATCGTGTGATCACTATTCTATGCTTCCTTATCATTATTTTTAAGTTTTTTTCACCTTAGTCAACTTGTGCCACACTCGGCAATAAAAGGGTGGCAAGTTCTTATGCCAATACCGCCTCTATCAGCATTTATTGTGGTATTTTAAAATATTTTTTTATTGTTTTAGTTTCATTTTATCTATCTTAGATTGCATTCAGAATTTGGTTGAAACTGTTTAGGACGAGAATGGGTTAAAACTTAGGTGTTACTTTGAAACTTGTATACCTTCTGTTTTCAACATATTAAAAATAATTGGTTTTTGGAGCGCGTACCCAACAGCCTTATATAATTAAGAACAAGAGCTTACATAGTAGGCTAGGCAGGTTTTTAAGAACACGTCTCTGTTTGCTCGAGACAATGGCACCTGTATCTAATCTAATCAATATTTGACCGATCTGTCGGCCGCGTCACGGGCACGCGCGGGTGCCCGGCTGGCAACACTTTACATTAATTGGATTCTGCAATGCTGTAGTGTAGCATGTTTTTCATATACACGAAAAATGTTAAGCGCTTTTAATTTTATTTGTTATTTTTTATTTATTAAGATTTACAAAACTAAACTAATTATAAAAGCCATGTAACACTAAGTCGAGGCATTACATCTTATGAGACAAAACTCGTCTGATCGTGGTTTCCCATACACAATAAGATGCAAAATATTATAATCTATGTGTAAAATAATACGAGCCACATATAGCGAAAATTATTTTAATTTTTATTTTAATTTTCGAAAACACAATTTGTTATTAGTTTTAAGGTCCGGGCTTGTACTGAATTATTCTCTCCGTCGGCCGATTGTTTTAAATTCATGAGTTCGAAAGTTGTCAGTGGCAGTAGTTGGACAATAAGTCACGCGTACCTTGATACATTTTCTATGAATATTTTCAGTGTTGCTTGTGTTTTGGGTTTAAACCAAATTGGGCGACAGCGACTTCACGCTAACTGGTCTGACCTACCCCCAGTGTTTCAGTAAAACCGGAAGCGCAGCGGTGCGCCCGGGCGCCGCACCGCTGGCCTAATTGTAAGCTTAAGAGCGTAACGAAATTAATGAAAATATTCAAACATAGCCGGTACCAAAGCTATTTCCTTTTCATCATCACCCGATTGTCGGACCTAAATGTACCTTTTATTAAATTCGGGCTATTAGCTACAGACTACTGTTTTTCGTTTTAACCGATCAGTATAATTCCACAGCTGGAAATAAGCCTTTGTCATAATAGCGCCACAAAACATGCCATGAATGGAAGATTTGCCCATACTCACCACGCTGAGTAGTCAAGTTGGTGAGCAATATCTCCCTTCCCCTTATATACTTTTAGGTGATAGAGCTAAGAGGCGGCTTTTACTGCAACCCAAATGGGCCGTCTCCACAGGGATAGTACCAAGACCTCGCATATTGTGATTCTGCGTTTCGTTCGATGAGTGAGGTAGCCGGAGGTCCGCTACCCCACCCCCTCCCTTTCCCAACTGACGTCTCTATCATCCCCGCATCAACATAATGTACCGGTTGTAAAGTTGAAACATAACAAAAAAGAAAAAGTCGAAACATTCGTTTAACCTTACAATTCCCCCTTACAACCCCTTCACAATGTTTAACAGGAAATATTCGTTCAGAATGTGACAATGAACGAAAATAATCTTGTAATAATAATAATTTAATAAGTTATTTTGCATTTTATATTTAAAATAGCATCGCAAAAAACCACTGCAATTAGTTAAGTATTCACATTTTGTAATTATATACATTTGAAAAACTTTGTTGATATATATCTGTATCGTATCACAGCCTCCTACGGCCCCGTTTTCAATCGCCTCTCTGTTATGTACCTGAGCAGCTCCAGCGGCATCGATTGTGCGACTGGGTGCCTTAGTCGAGGATTAAGCGATGCGCTTCTTGGTAGACGTCCATTCCCAGCTGTGGACTGTCTGATAATGTGCAAAGCCTAACAATATAATTACATAAAATTTTAATGAATTCATCTTCGGATTCCCACCGCACTAGACCGTTCATGAATATTCAACACGCCGCTGCACCGACCCGGGTCCCCTTGTCAGGGAAACGTCACGGATTGACTATTCCCTGTTAGTTCGTGTCAACAGGGCTCTGGTTATTATGAAAGATTACACGCTTGACCCAATTCAGCTCAGTTCAGCCTGACGACTGATAAAGTTTTAGCTGAGATAAATAGATTACTATCATATTGTTATCAACGAATAGTTTATCTTCGCTAATATTGTTTTGTAAACACCGTCGCATGACATGAACTCTTTAATCTTAAAGCAGTTTCCCTGTCTCTACTTTCTTTAGTTTGTTAGAAATAATGTTTTGTGGTGTATGAGAGAATATACCAATTGTTTGTCTAAATACCAATCCCACGCTGCACTCTGCCGCTAACAAAATTTACCGAACCCAAATCTCTCAGACCAGGGACGGGAAGAAGCGTTCCCAGCGCGAGGCTATCAGTACTGTGCTAACCAATCATCCTGCCCAGCGCAGCATGTAAAGGAATACTCTCCGAGAATTGCAGCCGCCTTCCATCGTGGAGATGCCTCTGTTCAGCAGTGGACTGAAAGAGACAGTCAATGAAAAGAAATGTATACAGTGCTCATTCAGGAACTAGCCGTGTGCGTGTGCCCGACCGGACTTCCCGTCGGGAACGTCTCGGGAACCATCCGACTTTTCTCAAAAGTTTTTTTAGAAGATTTTTAGAAGAACAAATCCTTTCTTAGTGTACCTTCGTTACATAATAAACTCCGGTGCAAAATTTCATGATCCGAAACCATCTGTTTAGGTTGTGCATTGTCTATCTGTCAGTGTTAGAATTTTATAAAGTATAGAAGATAATCCTGCGATTATTAAAAGAGATCCTAATCCAGCAGAGAACTAAGAAAGTGATAAATAGAGGAACAACAGTTTTAGCTTAAATTTTAATGTTCGCTTATTATAATTTTTATTACAGCAAAAGTCGTCTAACGTCCTATTTTAGCAATATTATTTCGGTTTCTCCAAAGCCTTTCATTGACATCGCCGTATAAATTTCTTTCGAACTTCACAGGAACCTCGTCCAAAGAAGCAATATCGATCTAATACATTAGTTATGAGCATCCGGACATCGTCGCGAGCCAATTTCAGTACCATTCAGAAATAAAAATTCTTTCAGCCAAGCGTGAGCCGGTCCGCGTGTACCTTACAAAGTTCTTGAAGACACCGGAAATGGTTTCTGCTTTATTGTTTCTAATAAACGGAAAATAAATCTCCAAACCCAGACAATACGTTTACGTTAAGTACATGGGTGCCGTTCGACGATTATATTATTTTTCCAATAAAAACGCTTTTGAGCGTGCTTAAACAACAATAGCCGAATGGTTAAGAGGTTTGCCTTCGAAGACCCAAGTTCGATTCCCTGGGTGGAGGACTACCAAAGGTTTTTTAAAAACTTGTAAATAATTTCAATCGCTAGAATGAACACTACTCACAGCGACGGGCTCTCCTCCGCCTGTCACGGTGTTCCAAATAAACCCTGATGAGAAGTTGGTCGAAACAAATAACATAAACGTCCAGACCCCTGACCCACCCAGGGTTGGGTCTGTACGGTCGTGAGTGCATACGTTATTTTCGTTATTTAATAAATATTATGTAACAAAATCGTAGAAGGTGTTAAATGGTGTGTTTAAATAGGGCAATATATATATTAATATTTTTATATATAGCAGGTTGAAATATCTGTAATAAATTATTAATACATTTGAGTCAGTAAAGTATCCGAATAAAAATGTATATTTCCTGAAATCATTGGCAACAAAATGGTCTCTTCGGGGAATCATGAATTTAAAACAAACTTCCAATCAAACAGCATTTCATTAAAACTTTCCGATTTCAGATTTACGGTGCGGTCGAGACGACCTCTGCAGACGTGACTTAGCATATTGATTAAAAGATCCACGGATTCGGCTGTTTAACTCAGCGCACGTTTGCAAATGGTGTTATTTGTTTTATTTAAATTTCCGAACGTATCGGAGATTTAAAACATCAGCAATGACTGTTGAACTTCTAATACTGCACACAACGTACAAAAAGTTATCTAGTTAATTCCCTTCAAAGTTATATTTATCATTATGTCTGCGTCATCACAATACACCACGCACAATGCACCAGGCAAGCATGCAAGCAAGCATGCACACGCAGGTGCGTGTGTTCGGCGTTGAAGGAGAACATCGCATAGACATCGCACACCAACACGTAGGTTTATGTGTTGCTTCCGGCTCAGATTACGTGTGATTTTTCTTTGCTCGTTGCCCGCTGCCGCGTGTACAAAGACACGCTACGTGTGTTAGTACGAGTAGTGCACTAGCTTTCCCGTCACATGTAAACAAACCGAGTACAGTTTCATCATTATGTAACGTAAAGTAGTAGCAGCCTGCCTGTACCTCCCACCGCTGCGCAAAGGCCTCCTTCTCAAATACGAGTATCGGAGAGGGATTTTGGAGATAAACAGGTTACCTGACGATGTTTTCCTTCAACGCCGAACACGTGGCAAATACAGCACTTAATATTGTGGTGCCGGCTAATGGGGATCGAACTTCTGGGTTGGTTAGTGGTCAGGGCGACAGATCGCCTGGCTAGAAGGCTACCACGACGCGTCATTCATCACTATTTACTAAAGATAAATTATTTTCTTCGTGCTTTTAAGGTCGATGTTACCCTGCGTCGTCTCACACAATGCTACAGAGAAGTTCAACTTGCTCATACGCCAGCTTCAGCGGTGTTCCGTTCCGCGCGACTTGGCTTACAAAAGGCTTTATCGCCGTATTGATTTTATATCCTTTGTACAAAAGCGAAACCTTGTTTCTGCTTGCCTTTACAGACTCTTTCAAAAACATTTTAAATTAAAGATTTTTCGTAATACAAGATTTCGTTAATTACAAGATTGTTTGAAATACAATGCAACTAAAATAAAAGTGGTTGTGGATTTAAGCCACGGGCTGTTCTCTAGAGCCATTATGAATCATCGAGCAATCTTTGTAGATTCGACGACCTTCAGCCTTTCGCGCCAGCCGCCTTCAAAGAGGCTGTCGTATCATGAGACCATATACACACTCCTCGCCATATTAGCCGGAATATTGAGGAGTACAATTTACCATTATTACAGACTTAAGTGGACCATGAGAGACCCTTCAACTCAGTGCCAAGGTCTCTTCAGCGGTGCCCGATAGACTTCCCGTATATCGAAGTGTTGAAGTGTTTGTACAATGAGGCTACAATGCTATCCGAGTATAAAACAAGAGTACGAAACTCATGCAATTCCAGAAAGGTCAGAAGCCTCCGTCTCTTTTGCGTCCAGCTTTGCAGGATCGCTGCCAAACGCAGATCAACAAGACGCAGCAAATGGCCCATTACACTCCTCGTGCGTTAAATATCAACCATCTTTTACAAGTCTGCCTATTCATCTCATCTCTCTTTGACGCTCGTATAATGCCACAAAAAACTGGATAATTCATATACTGTCACTAAATACAATCTGTTTGTGCTGTGAACTTAAATTAACGCTTTTAATACGCATTCAACATTCTATAATACGCATTTTAACCCTTACCTTGAAATTCAGAAAAGTGGGCAAGCGTTGGATGCTGACAATATTAACAGATGCCCAGAAGACTGACCGCAATAGTTACGAACTGTGCACAGACAGTGAGCCTGGACTGAACCAGGTCCGGAAGCTCTCCGAGTATTTTCCATAATCGTTGAAAAGTTATGAACGATGTGGGACAGTTACATCATCTTGACGCTGTGACGTAAAGTAAACGTAAGATACCGAAAACACCGAACAAATTCCTTTGTTTCCTGGGACAGGCATGGAATCATATGCAGGACTATTTATTTATTTAAGGATTTTCAACAGAGTTTGCAATAATTCGTAATACAGAAATGCATACAGACAAAGTTTTCTTACTTATTGCACTCTGATTACAAGTGACCGCAACACAAGTAATGTTATTCGATTATTACAAATAAATGCTATAAACCAAGGGGTGTTTTTTTTCTTGGGTAAGCAAGCAAACAGTAAATGCCATCAGGTGAGCCGAATGTTAGCCCCCACCTGGTTCCGAGTGGCTTTAGCCTATTTTAGTCTAAGGAAATGCTCAGTGGGCACGCAATGCGGTGGCGACGGAACCACGTGCGCCGCAGCGGCCTCGTCTGAGACACAATACCGAGCCCCGAGCTATAGTACTTCATTGGTATATTAGATCAGACACTTCTGTTGAATATACGAGTGTAATTTGAAAATTATTCTGTTGTAGTCGGATGTGAAGAAGTACACACGGCGCGGTCCACTCGTAAAGTTACAGGAGCTACGTGTATTTGTTGCGAACACTTCCGGGGTTCAGGGTTCCGTCACAAAAAATGGAAACCCCTTAAAATTAGGGTCAAAATCTCCGAAACTATGCCAATGCCGCTGATGACAGCGAACATTGTAGTGGAGCCTAAAGTAAACTCTCTTCTTATTCATATTTTAAGGTTCGTGCGTCTAAAATATTTACATCTATCTATACATAGATATAAATAAGATTGCAGTGTCTGTCTGTGATTTAGAAACAACTGTTTTTTATCTTTTTTCATGTTTGCGCGGTACCCAGAACTCAAAAGCCCTGTTCGTTTCGCAGGCAGCATTGTAACGGCTGAACGGATTTCGACCTGCTGTCACTCACCGGCTGCAGCCAACAGACTGCAGCGAGCAACAAACCTGTCGCAGCCTATCAAAGGTGGCTAATTTCTTTTCCCGAGAAACTTTTAAGGTTCTTTATCGAATATTCAAAAACTAAAAATTTTGCCCCTTTCATCTAATTATCTTACCAACGTATAATTATTTTATTTTGCTACAATCCTTTACAATTGTGTGAAGAGAAAATTACCATGTTAATTTTGCATTCTTATTATATTCATAAGCATTAGGGACGAGGAGCAGCGGTGTTCGGAACATGCGTCAATGGGCGCGGTGCGCCGCAGAGCAGCAGAGCTTGTCCTTTAAACAACAAGATCATACATTCTCCCAAACACTCACACACTCACACACATACCTATTTATATTTGTTAAAATAGGATATTGATCGTTTTCATAGACTGAAGGACAGTTGCACGGAATGAAAAACATGTTATATTCAATTTGAACTATATTTTTTAATTTAGCAATAAAATAAATCAAGTGAAAACGAGGGACGGGACAGTTTATCGAAAAATATTACAGAATGTACAATATAGTATAGAAACGATAATATAAAATAAGTAAACAAATACAATGTGCGCACACGCATAGGAGCGGCATGGGTGCTCAAGTTGGCAGTGTCAGTCGTTGTGCGGTGGCGAGCGGCGGCGCCCGTGGCCGGGACGGTCGCGGCGCCGCGGGAGCCTCTATTGCTATGCAGAAGTTCGTACAGTTGCACCGATTTTATTGTAACTCTTAAATCAACAATACAACACACCGCTTCCCAGCGGTCGCCACTTTATCCGTATTATCATAATTTTGAGACTTTACATTTCCATAGATCAATAAACAATAAATCTTTCATTTACTGGTTCACATACGTATACTACAATTAATGTCAATAATTCAACTTATAGCTGTACACTGAGCGCGACGCAGTCCCGGCGTCGCTGCTCGCGTCAGCTCCGCGGGGAAGGAGGCCGCGCTCGCTACGCACACAGGCGCACGGTTGGGCGCGACTCCTCTGCGGGCGACAGTTCTTCCCCGACGCGAGCGCACGCACCCCGATGGGTGAACGATTCGAATAAATATTTCTCTACGATTTCGAGTTCCGCGCGACGATTTCACAGAAAACTAGGTCGCGGGTGCGGGCGAGGGCGGGGGCGGGGCGCTCCGTCACACGGTGGTCTCGCGGTCCACGTGGATGTATTCGACGGAGCGCTCGCGGCGTCAGGACGAGGCGGCGGAGGAGGCGCGCGACGCGTCGAACAGCAGCTCGTCCGTGAGCCGGCGGCCGGGGGCCAGCGCGCCCAGCAGCCTTTTGTCGCGCGCGCGGGCGCGACGCCGCACGGCCAGCGCGCCCAGCAACGCCAGCGCCGCGCCCGCGCCCGCCGCCGCTGCCGCACCCGCCGCCGCCGGCGCCGCCAGCGCCGCCAGCAGCCGCGCGCCCGCACCGCATGCGCCGCGCTCGTCGCCGCCGCCAGGGCAGTCGGCGCGCCCGTCGCACCACAGCGCGCCCGGCATGCACGCACCCAGCACTTCGCACGCGTGCTCGCATGCGCTGCCGTTGCCGCCGCCCGCCCCCGCACCCGCCGCGCGCCACACCTCCATCCAGGCGAAGTGCGCGCGGCCTGGCTCGTGCGCCGCCCACACCACCAGCAGCGCCGCCTCGCGCGCGCCCGGCGGCCCCCGCCCCGCGCCGCGCGACCACCACTCCTCCGTGAACACCTGCACGGCGCGACCCTCGTCGTCTCCGGGGCATACCGCTTTCAGCAGCCTGCGCATGCGACGGAAAATTACACTCACGTTACAAACCATCTACAATTTCAAATAATACAGGATTTAATGAAAACGAGACAAGTATTCGCGATGTATGTTTCTCGGACTCCTCGCATTCTTCATGCTGCTGGCGTGCTGCTCGGTATCTCAATATACATCGCTCATTTACAAACATGCGGTTGAACATTTTGAGTATAGCTATAGTTATTATTAATACCTAAGTAAGAGCTGTTTGGTATATCTGTTGATACCGGTTGAACTATATATAGTATAGTAATGTTATAAAATAAAACAGTATCAGAACAGGTATGAAGAAGAAAGGTAAAAAGTTTACTTATCTTACATATACTGAGTAAATGTAAGTAATTAAATCAAGAATGAAATTGAAATAAAACGTAATTTAAGTAAGTTTGGTAGCACATAGCCGAGCCCGTGCTCGGCGCGCAGCAAGCCCGCGCGGCCGGGCGCTCACCGGGCCGTGCGCGCGTCGTACACCAGCACGCGGTTGCGCGAGGCGCAGGCCGGCTCCGCGGCCGCGTCCGGCGCCAGCTCCTCGCCCCACACGCGCAGGAACACGGAGCGGTTGCCGCGCGCCGCCACCAGGAATGGCGCCTCGCCACACTCCGATTGCTTGTTTCCACTGTACATCACACATTACGTCTTATGTTGCTTCCCCGACTTACATTTATATGTAAATATTAATATACTTCAATTGTAGTTATTATACACTTGGCTAGAGTGTTAATGATCGTAACCGTACCTAGTACAGTTGTTTGTGCAAAAGCAAACTGCTCCGTGTTGTTGGTTTTATTTTGATGGTCAATTGTGACGTCACCCGAGGAGCGATTCACAAGGCATCATTGACCAAATCGTTACTTTTTAATCTTACTTTACGTGAAAACTCACTCATACGGATACACGAGGTGTACGCTGCGGCCAGGTGGCGGCAGGCGGCGGCGCGCGGCGCACGCCGGCGCCCCCGCCCGCGCCCACTCGCCGCGGAACTGCACGTGGCGCTGGTCTTCGCCCGCCGCCAGCCGCGCCGCCGACAGCTCCAGCTCCAGAGCCGGCCCGCCCGAAGTCAACGTGAGCGGCGCGCTCACGTTGTCGCAGATGCACGCCACCGGCACGCGGTAGCCCGGCCAGGGCGACTCGTATATTCGTAAATACGGCACTCGTAAAGGCTCATCGTCCTCGTCTCCGTCTAGAGGCTCCTCGCTCGGCCGCGCCTCGCCCGGCTCCGCCGACTCCGGGCTGCATACGAGTTGTCCCGACAGCGGATCGACGCGAGTGGCACAGCGCGGCGCCCGGCCGAATGACGCCGCGTGCAGTTTCAATTCCACTTTCCCGCCATCCGCTTGTATCCGGTAAAGACAGCGAAGCCGCCGCGCGCCGCCGCGACCGAACCACAGGGCGTTGCGCGGCGACGCGAAGGCACCGGGCGTGGTCAGGCGCCTGGAGCATTCCGGTGGCTCGACGCGCAAGCGACCCGCCTCCGTCGCGGGGAGCACCGCTCCTTCCAGGCGAGCGTCCACGAATTCGTAGTGCAACGAGAATGTGAGCGGATGAGTAGCCGTTCCCGGCAGCGAGGTCGCCGCCAGTGCGAGCAGCGGCGCGACCGACACGTAGCCGTCGGGCGGCGCGCACGGGCGCGGGGCGCGCGTTGCGTTGGCGAGCGCCGCGCGCGCACACAGCGCCGGCGCCGCGTCGCAGTAGCGGCCCAGCGCCCGGGCCCCCGGCTCGCCGTCCCCGCCGCCGTCCCAGATGCGCAGCTCCACGGCACAGGCGCCTGCAATTCGCGCGCCGATGGCCTGCAGCGGCGGGCGCGGCGACGGCGTTACGTTTATTTCATCGTCTCTCTCACCGCTCTCGACACGTTTTTGTTCAACTAGCGAGTACTGGGTGAAGCTCGAGAAGTAAATCCAAACGAGGTCACCTGCGAAAAAGGATTCGTTAAGGTAAAAAATTACTCAGAATTGAATTAGACTTTCGCGAACTGCATCTCTTACCCGGGCGACCGTGGAACGTCCAGGTACACGTTGTATTCGGCGGCAACGTGTGTGTGGGGGCATGAAGTCGGCCGCGCCGACCGCGACCCGTCGTGGTGACGTTTGTTTCCTCTTCGGACGACGAAGCTTTTACATGGAACTCGCAACGCCTCGCTTCTCTGCCACAAAATATACGTCTCTCAACCTTTTCTTGTATAAGTAAAAGTGGCAAACGAGCACACATTCGAAGGCTATGGAGTGGTCGCAGAAGACAACCGAGGCATCCCGTGAATTCTCGCTGGTCTCCAATATATGCCTCATCAGCTATATTGGTTGCAGCATTGATTGCAGAGCGACCTCTGGTAAAACAAAATGATTTACAAGGGGTTTACTTACACTCCCTCCAATTGACCCAGGAGAATTTTTTTTTAATTTTACAATGTGTCGGAAGTACAAAATAAGATCTGAAGTCAAAGGCTACAACAACATTTAAATAAAGGTATGACTTTACTATGTTTCATAAGATCAGGAAATATACAGGATTTTATACTTCGGTTAAAATCACGGCCAAATGGGATATGGGTGGTATGCCAACCGAAATTATTCAGATAGTAATAATCCCAGTGAGCCGAGCAGACTGGGACTCTGCGATGGACCGCTCCGAGCTGAAATGCTGGAAGCGGTGCTCCTCGATACCGCTCGCATCGTTCCCCGGTTTCTTCCCCTTCCCCCCCTAGCCCTCGGCCGCCTGGTCTCCCCTGCCGAGGGCTTCCGTCTGGCTGGCTTTTGTTTATCTATTTAATTTTATTCTAAATATACTTTATTAAACATTATTAATTGAAGGTATTATTTGTATCTATACATATTTAAATATACAACCCAACCAGCGTGGTAGAGCCAAGCGGCGTCTTTTGCTGCTGCTCGAATGGGCCCGCTCGACCGGATTGGTTCCACGTCCTCGCAGAATACCGGCGTGAAGTAGAGGCATCTTGTGCTTCTGCGTTTCGTTCGGTGAGTGAGGTAACCGGAGGCCTACACCCCCTCCCTATTCCCCTCCTCTTCCTTCCCATCTCCCAAATATCCTTAAAGACCGGCAACGCATCTGCAGCATCTATGGTGTTGCAAATGTACGTGGGCGACGGTAATAACTTACCATCAGGTGAATCGCTTGCTCGTTTGCCGTAACTTTCATAAAAAAAAACCAGATGAGATTATATAGAAATTTCCCAAAAATAATAATAAACTAAAGTAAAAATACCAAGTGACGTTGAATTAATAATAATACTGCAAGCTATTTTTAATTTTATTAGTTGCGTTCTCAATATCTCAAAATGTCGCATCATTGAGCCGGTCGAAATGGCCAGCATCCAACCGTAACGTGGCTGTGGCGCGATACGCTCAGCTATGATGTATTTACTTGAGCTAACGAACGATCGGCTCGTTGCGCTTGTGGCGAAGCGTGTGTCGTTCTAATAAAAACTAAAGTATTATTCAAAGAAGACAGAACTCACCGAGCATAGTCAAGGGAATCGGAGTCCGCAAAGACCACGTCGACGTCGAGCTCGAAGCCGCGGAGCGGCGCGGCCGGCGCGGCGGGGCGCGGCGGCGCGCTGAACGGCGACGAGTGGAACGCGACCAGCATCTCCGGCCCCCGCGACGTGACGCGCGGCAGCCAGTCGCCGCCGCAGTACTCGATCAGCACCGGGTCGTCGGTGGACGCGCCGTCGTAGAAGATGAGCCGGTCGCGCTCCCCCGTGCACTCGCGCCACGCGCGCACCGCGCGCCCCGTCTTGTTCAAACTGTACCAGATATTGTTGTTTGCGATTCAGCATTCCGGATGCTCCGACCTTATCTACCCGCAAGTGATAGTCTTGCTACGAACGTGATTGCTATTGAAGTATTATATTTTTTAATAATGTTGTAATGTAACATGATACAGATTTTGTCGTAAAAATAAAGTTTGAAGTTAATTTATTTCTTAATCTATATTGGCAGGAAAATAATTATTAAGTATTAAAATTATTTTTAATTGATTATGAGCATATATATATTTAGTTCTTCATGGCAGTAAACGATTGAAAGTGAACTGGAACCGACCTGGCCATCGATATGGACCGCTTGATTTGCATCTTATGCGAGTGATCCTGGCGCACCGAAATCATTGCATGCTTGCACGTGGGGATGTCCTTCTGGCGCAGGCTCCAATAGCAGGTGACGTTCCTGTGACAGCGTGGCCATTAGCGAAAGTGCTCGGACAATAGAACGCGATGCAGATGTCACGGGGCTCACCTCGGGTACATGCCTGGGTAGTTTGGGCTCTGCAGGCGGCAACGTTTGCGGTGGCACTCCTCATAGGTGCGGGTGCAGTAGGTGCCGGGCGCCACGGCTCCCCGCTCCAAGGGCGCGCCAACCGCACCGAACCTACGTGCACGTAGGTTTTAATATTACAACATCCGGCTTCAACCTGGCTTATTAATTCATATACTGGTTGACCAGGAAAAAGAAGGCCCTGGCGATACCGAGTGGCTGTTGGAACTAAATCATTTGCTCATCAATAGCACCGTATAACAAATCGACTAATAAAAGAATGTAAGAAACACTATCATCTCAGTCAAATAAGGCTAGAAAATGGTAACCCTCGGAATGAGAGACGTAAAGCTGAATATTTGCATAGAACTTTCTATTGGGTTTCAAAATATGAAATAGCAAAAATTTCAAGGTCAAATGTCGAGAATATTGGTTTTCAAATCGTGTTCAAAGTTGTTAATAAACTTGTAGAACATAATGTTCTCTACAATTTTTGTCTTAAGTATTATTTTCTAATACCGTCCATTCTTAAGATGTCGCACAGTGATTTAGTAATTAAAAAAAAATTATCATAAAATGTAAAAAAACTTGTACAGCAATACTAAAGTTTGTGGCAAGTGTAACTGGCAATCATGTCTCGATGCTTCATCATATCCAAATAGTTTCGATGGACTTATATAACGGACAGCCGAGATCCGGATCGATCCGGAAATTGCTTTGGAGCAATCTGAAGAGGAGACGAAATCTAGAGACGTAATAATTTCATATTGACATAAATATACTATTTCAATTATTAAGAAAAGAACATTGTAACGTAATGCGGCTGCACTTCTCGATCTTGTCGTGGACTTCAAATGTATTGAGCGGGCAACTGTGTGCCAGTTGTTGTCATTTTCTATTTGAAAGCTGCCATCTGTCAAAAGGTTGCGCCTGCGTTTGGCGGGAAGTCGTTCCTTTCAGAGTGCTCCGTTATGTGAACACCATGTCGGTGAGGCACATGGTAGTTTTATCCTAGGGCACCAATGCCAGTTTTATATTTTCCGGTTGCAGAGGAAACCAATATTTTTACACACAATGTACTTTGACGAGCTTGTGAGCATGTCAGCTGAACGAAAAGCGTGGAGTGGTTGATGGAACCATGATAGTTGTACCGTCGTTATTCTGTTTACGTGCAAGCGGCCCGCCGGGTGCCAAGTGATTACCGACGCCCACGTGGGTCTAGGTGCCCCACCGGAGGAGCTGCAGGTGCGTTGTTGATGAAAAACACTTTAATAGTTTTCTAAGGTAGCGTAAATTATTATAATTTCTCGAAATTTAAGATGGAGGCATAACATTTAGTGACTAACAATGGTTTTATAATACAAAACCAGATAGATACGTTACTATCGCACCGGAAACACTATAATTGTTGTCTGCGGCCTCAGTCGCTTCGCAATCAGTAGGCGATATACCAGCGCCTTCCAGTTCCTGCTACCCGTGTTGAGATTCCCTTTTATAGCTTCAAACTTCCCTCGTGGAATGGAAAATTCACGGAATCAGATGTCACAAGTAAGTAAGCCGAAATAATTATCTTTATTAAGTTTCACACTTTGTTATAAAAAATATGACGCCAAGATAACGTAACCTTGAAGAGAAGGACAACCGTATTGGTTCCACAACTGGAGCGATAAGGACACAAAACGCGCGAACATAGTGCAACCATGACGTTCTAACAGAAGCGACGTTGTGGTCGAAGCTGACAGAATCTTGTAGTTGTTTGAAAACAAACTTATTGACGATCAATTTACATAGATAAAACATATTAATTTACATACAGACTTACGTAAACACGCAAGAACTTATACTTCTTTAGCGTAACAAAACAAAATTACTAAAAATTTTATCCCGTGTTCCGGTACTCTTTGTTTGTGAGAAAAATACATTAAATGCAATTGATAACGGTGTAATTAAAAAAATGTAATTAAGTTTAAAAGGCTTTAAAATAAACTATTTATCAAATAATAGGGTCAGAAAAAGAGTTGCAATAAAATTGTTTGAACCACTTAAACTTCCTCTTGAATGTTTTGCCTGTGTTTACTTTTATTAGTATTGTAAATAAAATGGTAATAGATAAACACAGCTCTCATACTAACACAGATACTCATATAACACTGAAACATCATATAACAAATGAATACCACTCCACACAAATATATACAATGAAAGTTTACATTCAGCTCTGTAAACTTTCACATAACACATGTCACTGTTATACCATTTACACTATACGCTACTATACTCGAACTAAACATTATGAATGCCTTTTTCATGTAAAAACATTATTTATTATATCACGGCCTAAAAATATATCTGACATATTATGCATTTCTTTATATTACTTATTATTTCTTACAACGAGCATCTGTATAACTTTTAATTATGTTAACCTATATTTGTGTACTATAAAGCGGCAGCACAATGACTTCTAATAGGTTGAGCTTATTTTATCAGAATGTTCGCGGCTTACGGACTAAAACACTGCAGTTTAGACAGAATGTACTTACGCATAACTACGATATCATACTAATCACAGAGACATGGCTGACAGATGGTTTTTTTAAAGGTGAATTGTGTGACGGACGCTACGATGTTTTCGGTGCGATCGCAACCAAAACACATCAAATAAAAAGTTTGGTGGGGAGTCATGATATGTGCGAAACATGCGTTATACGCGCGAGAACGGCCGGGTGGACGTGCGCCGGCGTCGAAAGCGTGTGGTCGACTGTGTCGGCAAGCGTGCTAGGCGCTGGCGACAAACGTAACCTACATATAGGTGTCATCTATATACCGCCCGATAGTATCCAGCCATCGCGTCTCAAACTATTTACAAACCAACTGAAAAACATAATTTTATCATCTCCCGACGATCACTTTATAATTGCGGGCGACTTTAATCTACCATACGTGTCCTGGTCGTCGGGAGAACCTATGTTTCGAAAATGCGGTAACATTGACTTACAAGTAGCAGCCGGTAACTTTATGGATACGTTTAGTTTATCCGGCCTTATCCAATACAACTATCATACAAATAAATGTAATAATACTTTAGATTTAGTATTCAGCGATACACCTATAGGTGTCTTCCGGTCCTGTACAGCTTTAGTAGTGGAGGATACTTATCATCCATCTTTAGAAATAAATGCATCTGACCTTATAATACCTAGTTTTAAATGTGACTTTAGGAGAAAATTTAGTTTTCATAAAGCCAACTATGGCAAAATAAACACCTGTCTTTCGGATAAAAAGTGGGACACAATTTTAAAGGGTGGTTCCATAGATGAAATCGTCCATAAATTTTATACTCAACTTCACAGCGTCATAAATGAACACGTACCAAAGAAACTATATTCTACTACGAGTAATTATCCCATTTGGTATTCAAGGCCTTTAAAAAAAATTATAAAACACAAATTAATTGCACACAAGCGTTGGACCCTATATGGCAATCCAAGAGACTACGATGAGTTTTCCATATTACGAGCTAGGCAAAAAAGGATCCAAAAAACATGCTACTCTTCGTATAAGGAACGTATACAACTTTGTATTAAAATAATCCAAAATATTTATGGTCTTATTTAAAAACTCTGCGCAATAATAACACGGGTTATCCCAATATTCTAACATTAGCCGATAAAACATACAGGAACAAATCAGATGCTTGCATGGGATTTAATGCCTTCTTTGAAAGTATGTTCCAAAAGCCAGCTTCATCATATAATTTCCCCTTATGTACGGAGTTAAATGACACAATCAACAACGTATATATTCCAGAAGAGCTTGTTTTTAAATTCTTAAACTCAACAGATATTAATAAAGGACCAGGTAGCGATGAAATCTCACCACTGTTTATCAATAAGTGTGCTAAATCTCTTACAAAGCCATTACACAGAATCTTTATGCTTTCAATCAACGTATTTGGTGCATTTCCAGAGATATGGAAAGAAGCAAAGATTGTACCTATTCATAAGAGCGGATCGCGAGGCCGTATTGACAATTATCGGCCCATTTCAATATTAAATAGTTTTAGTAAAATTTTTGAAAAAATTGTGTATCAGTATGTCAGCTCGTTAATTTTCAAATCAATACCGGATGAACAACATGGTTTCATGAGTAAGCGCTCTACTATTACTAATTTAGCAATCTTTACCAATTACATCTTCCGCAGCATGGATGAAAAAAAGCAGGTTGACGTAATCTACACTGATTTCGAGAAAGCGTTCGATAGAGTGGATCTAGAAGACAAGCTGTAGTAATTGGTGGTGCTCGAAGTGACTATGTAACTATTAGCTCAGGAGTCCCCCAGGGCTCAGTACTTGGTCCACTCCTATATAATGCGTACTTGTATGACATAAATACATGTTTTATCAACTCCAAATACATAATGTTTGCAGATGACAAAAAAATCTTCTTAAAAATAAACGATATTACAGACTGTCACAAAATTCAGCATGATTTAAATATGTTACACGAATATTATGTAAGAAATAGAATTTCTGTTAACACAGGTAAATGTCTCCAAATAACATTAACGCGTAAATCTAAACCAATTATTTTTTGCTACCAAATATGTAACACTCCAATCAAAAAAAGTAGAATCGGTGCGTGATCTAGGTGTTAGGCTAGATAAAAAAATGTTTTTAGCAGACCATGTCAACAGTATTGTTGACAATGCGTACAAACAGCTAGGATTTGTAAAACGTATTTGCCACTCCTTTACAAACATAGCTTGCATCAAGATTTTATATTTTAGCTTTGTACGAAGCATCTTAGAATACGCTTGTAGTATCTGGTCTCCGTGTTACATAGTCCATATTCAAAAAATAGAAACAATTCAAAGAAAATTTATAAAACTTTTAAGTTTAAAAGACCACAAAACCTTTGAGACATACACTGAAGCATGTAAATATTATGGTATAGAAAAATTAGAACAAAGGCGTACGCAGTATGACGTTGTATTACTACATGACATATTATCTGGTCAAATTGATTGTAGCGAACTCCTTTCGAGCATTGCGTTTCAAGTACCGTCCTACCGGACTCGACACACGCCTCTGCTACACGTTCCTCACTCGACTTCGAACTGTGCTCAAAATTCTGTACTATGCCGTGCTGCCCGTACTTACAACAAATATTACTCTAGCTTAGACATATTTCATCTTTCTAAAAATGTTCTTAAACGTCAAGTCAAAAAGATGCACCTATCCAATTAATATTTATTTATTCATATTTCATATACATATTATGACAAATAACTAATAGTAGCAAATAGATACCACCCACCCAAATACACATACACACATCCATCCATACACGCACACACACCTACATACCGAAACACAGAAACCAGAGATTGCAAGTTGAGCACAATGTTTCTGTAAAATTTTGATATATTTGTGTAATCCGTATTTGGCCTTATTTAATGTTAGAAGTGATATATTAATTATTTTGTAAATCGCTGTTGGATTGCCTAATAAATTAAAAAAAAAAAAAATAATAATAATAATAATAATAATTTATATTGAAAAGAAATACAAAGATAGTTTAATCTTAAATCAAACAAATAAACCCACTTAAAAATGTTTATAATAATATAAAAAATCAATTTTATCACGAATGCTCACAATAAATTATCATTCCCCGCCATATATAATTTAAAACCACACACAAATACACGTGTATATTTATGAATGTTACTGTGGAGACTATACACTCCATAATAGTTACCAAGATAGTTAAAGAGACATTAAGAAACCAACTTCATCCTGTTAATTTTAGATGAATTTAGGGATGCTACAAGAATAGTGATCCACTAAATTAAAGCACAAGTGTACTGCTAACTCGAGCAGACCAGCCTCCACAACCAGCAGCCAAGCCATAGAACAATATGTTTGACGTCAGAAATAATACACAATAATGAACTGAAGATTTAAAATATCTGAAAAATTATGAAAAATATTTCAATCACCTAAGGTAAGGTTTTGATTCATTTTAATATGATAGCCTAGGCGGCAGACCAGACGCTGTTGCAAATAATATTTGGACGTATCGTTTGATTGTGTGAAGTATGCTAGTGTCTGTTAAATCGCCGACTAAAGTCCGAGCAGGCGCGCCATGCGATCTCCAAAATGCGTAAGAAATTGTGTGAGTACGGCGTGATGGCACCATCTACTGCCACCTAAAACTTGACCTCGTGGCTTCAAACTGACATTAGGATGTCCATCTCAAATATTGCTAGAGATCAGTGACTGGCCGCAGCTTCTGAGCTCATCCGAGCTATCTCCGGCCGACAGACTGCTCACAGACCACTGGAGAGAGGCCGGGTTGCGACACTTAGTACAGTGCTCGCCTCTGTGCTCTGCCTTTGTGCTGTGATTGCGGAACGCGTCCACCATGGCGAGAGATATACATTTCGAGCAAGGGAAATTAAACTTGCGCGTATTAGTGACGTCATTCGATAGAGTAATACTTGATGTCAGAAATTTGCTCCACGATATTATGTAATACCTATCAATAAAAGGTCGTATTTTAAAAAATTGTGACTTTCAAAAGGACAGACATCGACTGCAACATTAAGCACGAATTCACGCCACTTGAGTAAAGCTTGCTCCACTAAATACGTGTCGAGCGGGCGCCGAGCGCCAGGCCGTCGATACAGATAAGCGAGCCGGCCCCTCGGCCGGAGAGCGAGCCCTTCGCTCCATTCCGAGCGACCAAAACACTAATGTTTTTATTTCTCAACCGACTCGTGCGATGTTTCCATTGCAAGTAACGCACGATACTTTCACCGGTACGTAAGTATCGTGCGTGTACATTTGACACACATGTCACTACCACACGACCAGCACTGCTGAGAGGAAGAGTGGCAATTTAATAGAATAATGAAAATATAAGAGCTATGATTGCTAACGTGGAGAACTGAACGGAACCAGCTCCTAGCCTACGCATTGTTTACAATGTTCTGATAAGCCCAAAAATATGTCTAAGGTCTCAATGTCTTAGTTGTAGAATTTAGGCCTAGCTAGCCTATTTTTCACAATTTTTTTCAAATAACACCGTCCTGGCGAGAAATTGTCGTATTTTTTATATACCTATGTTTGGGTGGGAAACAAACTGAATAAATAATAATCTAGAAAAGCACGAGTACTATGAATTATATATATATATATATTGCATATTTAAAAACTTTATTGCACCAACATGTTCCATACGGACTTCATGGCTAAAGGCATTCTGTACCTGTCCATCCCAAGAGCAACAAACAAATAAAAACAAGGGTGTGCTGCACAAACTGTACTTACCATTTTTATATATTAAGTACTTTTTATAAAATTAAGTTTAGTATGACATAATAAACGGGTACATAATGAATACAATAAATATACAATCTATATATATATACTAACTACCTATTTCCAAATAGGTATAAATACTCACGTATATACAGTGGTGGTCGTATAATTAGAAACACTACCAACGGTCCTTGACATTTTGTAAGATACTTCACCGCAATCGTTTTTATTTTGAAATTAAACAATAAATAGGACAACAATATGTTCAACGATTTATCATTTATTAGGAAAACAATATAAATCCCATTACACAAGTGCAGTTTCAATATTACATTTCGGACAAACATTTAAATCAATTTTAAGGTATGAACAATAATGGTCAAATAATTAGAAACATCAACAAAAGAGTATAAAAAACAATATTTTTTTAAGTATTAGTAATTAGTATTAGTATTACAAAATAGCTACAAAATATCGACAGCCTACCAATAGTTATAATTAATATTTAGTGGCGTATCCCTTATTTTCAATCACAGCGCTGCAACGACGTGGCACTGATTCAATCAATTTCATGCATTTTTCTAGGGGGATTGAATTCCATGCTTCAACAAATGCTTCATATGGTTCGTTTTGACTGGTGTTACGTTTGTTTGAGACTTTCTTTTTAACAATATACCAACGCCGACGCTTACAGTATCATAATTCAGGAAGGAATAGTAAAGAGTCCTTCTGGGACTTCGATAGCACAGAACACTTCCTTTGGTTGGATCCTTTCGGGAGCTGTTGATCCTAGAAGTGAGGAGAGATCAAATAATATAACAACAATGTATGTACAGATGAACGATGATGATATTTTAAAGAAATTTTGGGAAATAGAAGAGCGAACTAGTTCAAAGAAGTTACTAACACCAAGGTCTTAAGTTGTTTCTATATGGACGACTTAATGACGGGATGAGATAGTGTGGAGGAAGGAATAGAAACGTACAAACAAATGAAAGAACTATTGGCAAAAGGTAAATTTACATTACATAAATGGAATAGTAATAATAAGAAAATATTGGAGAGGATAGAGTAAACTGAAAGGAAAGAATTTTCAGAACAAATGGGAAAAACAAAGCATACAATCATAAATGACTACAAATTAGACGAAGAGGAAGAAACAGTAATCAAACTAGATAGTACTATAAAAATTCTAGGACTTACCTGGAATCGAACCGAAGACACCTTCCAGTATTCCATGAATCTGCCGCCGCCTATGACTGCACCTGTTACTAAAAGGTCAATAATATCAGATATAGCTCGATTGTTCGACCCTTTAGGTTGGTTAGCACCTAGTGTGGTCTTGGCTAAGGTCTTCATCCAAAAATTATGGCTTGCAGGTGTGTGTTGGGATGTTCAAATAACAAAAGAATTAGTAAAGGAGTGGAGTACTTACCGTGCAGAACTTATACTACTTACCCAAATTAGAATTCCTCGATGGCTTGGTACAAGGTTACATGATAAGCAGGAGCTGCATGGTTTTAGTGACGCTTCCAAAACGGCATACTCAGCCGTAGTTTACATGAGGATAATTGATGCAAATGGTGAAGTTCGTGTCTCGTTGCTGGTTGCAAAAACCAGAGTAGCTCCCGTTAAACAAATTAGTGTCCCTCGTCTAGAGTTGTGCGGAGCAGTACTGTTGTCGAAACTTCTGACTGAAACAGCAGAGGTCTTGAATATATCCCAGGACAACATAAGAGGTTGGGCAGATTCTACTGTGGTATTGGCTTGGTTAAGCAGCCATCCAAGTAGATGGAAGACGTTTGTGGGTAATCGAACCGCTGAAATATTGACGACTATGAAGACGTCTCAATGGTTTCACATTTCAACAAAGTATAACCCAGCAGACTGCGCCTCAAGGGGAATGTTACCTAGTTTATTCATCAATAACACTTCGTGGTTTTCGGGACCATCATTTCTCCTGGAAAAAACAATAGATTATCCAAAGCCAAAGGTATTGAGTACAGATTTAGAGGAATCAGTTAAAGTGCATTCTGTAAGAGTAATTCCAGAATGTTCAATATTCGAACGTTTTTCATCTTTACAAAGACTAGTGAGATTTATCGCATATTGTAGACGATTTTTAAGAAAGGACGCTAGAAAACAGGAACGTAAGAAATATTTACAAAGTATAGAACTGAAGGAAGCATTAGAGTGTTGTATAAGGAAAACACAAAGAGAGCAATTTACTACAGAATATTTACAATTACAGGACAAAGGTTATTTGCAATCAAAATCAAGGAAATTAAAGTAACTCAGTCCCTATCTTGACGACAAAGATATAATAAGAGTCCGAGGTAGAATCGAGAAGGCACAGTTAGATGATTTGACAAAGCACCCTATCGTTCTACCTAGCTCCAGTTATCTAACTCGTCTCATTATAGCCGATGCACATCTACAAACTCTACATGGAGGTTTACAGTCGATGTCAAATTACTTGAGGACAGCGTATTGGATTATTGGAATCAGGTATCAAGTAAAACACCATATTCGTATATGTTTATCTACGCTCACGCACGAGGAAATGACCAAGCATCTTAATCAAGTGGAAGCTTGTTTGAACTCGCGGCCAATGAGTGTTCTTAATGTTACTGATCCTGGTGATCCATTACCTTTAACACCGGGACGTTTTCTTATCGGAGAACCGTTAGTAAATGTCTCCGCCTACAACTACGAGAGTTCAAATGTAAATTGCTTGACAAGGTGGCAATTTGTTCAACGGATGTTGCAATCGTTTTGGAGACGCTGGTCCCAAGAATATTTGTCGAATCTTATGAACAGATACAAATGGTCCTCCCGCGTTCCAAAACCGAAGGTGGGAGACAGTGTCCTAATTAAGGAAGACGATTTGCCGCCAAGTCGTTGGATGCTAGGTCGCGTAGTAGAAAAACACCCTGGAAACTATAATATCACCCGTGTGGTCACATTGCGCACCAAGTCATCTATCCTTAAAAGACCAACATCAAAGTTGTGTATTTTACCAGTGGCAGAGCATTGAATTATTCATCTTGTTTCACTTGGAAATTTTATTTAATTTGTTACTTTATTCATTGTAACCACTAGAAATATTTAAGTTATTGAAGCCTGAAGTTTGTTTACATTTTAGTATTCATTTTAAAACTATATTTTTATCTCTACCAGTAATTTGGTGCATTTATAATTTAATTAAAGTAGTTGTTTTTATTAAGACCAGATCCTGTGTTGATCGCTAAGGGCATATGCTAACATTAAGGTTTGTAAAACTCCAGAAGGACATTCCGTCAGTAATGTCCTTGGTGGGCGGTATGTTAAAGACGCATATTATTAATGTATACATAAATACGTAAATTGCTACAAACCAACTTGATGCCGCTAGACATATTTAGTACTCGATATGGTATGCCTTTTATAAAGGTAATAAGAATGTTGATTTAATATGTTGAAATACCAGCTTAGACCAGTATACAGTTGTGGTCTTATTTATCAACCCTTCGAGTGTACACAAACAGTTCAAAGCCTAGTGTGGCTCTTAACAGTACTCCTTGTGTATTTATAATTAAAAGCATTGTTTACAGGACGTCTAACATAGCGCTTTCCATCGGAATTTACTATATTTATTTTTGTTTCATCTGAAAATAACACATTTTTCCATTATCGTACCGTCGAATGAACATATTTTTTAGCGAATAATAATCTTATATCTCGGTGTTGCTTGGTAAGCGGTACCTTTCGAGAGATTCTTCCAATCAATTTAGGTTCACTAATCTTTGGCGTATCAGTCTTGACGAGATGTTTCTCGGGTCATCAGGCGAAAAAACTTAATTTTTAATCTGGTTGGGGCCTTTACTTGGGTCTTTTTTAGCAACACGCACGATTAGCGTATCTTCTCTAGGAGAGATTTTTCGTGGCCGAGCCTTTCTAAGAACATTTTCAATAGTTCCATGTGTTTTATAATGATCAATTGCATTAAAAACTTTCTTAACAGAACAATTTAAATGCTTAGCTATTCTTCTGTACGCCCACTTATGATCTATATGTAAATTAACAATTATTTGGCTAGTTGACGCGTTACAACTTTTATTTTTGGCCATTTTGAACAAAATAAAATTCAGATTAAATTTTCAATTGTCGCCAAAATAATAGAAAAAGCCAAGAAAGAAATGTTATTCTCCAATTTCAAAAAGAGAACGAGCTAAAGATGCTTTTTTAAAAAGTTTCTAATTAGGCGTCCAGGCGTCCAGTAACAGAAAATAAACTCCTACATGTGTAAGACTCATTTTGTAATTAAAAGTAAGATATGTTTTACATTTTATGCATTTAATGAGTTTTTTATTTGAGTATATTATTGCATGATTATTAATTATTGAATGTGTATATATTTTTACGAACATTTGTTCGTTGAAGTTATACTTTCTTTATTCATAAGAAGTGTTTCTAATTATTTGACCACCACTGAATATATATGTATACATTTGTACATGATCACCTATTTATATTCATCATAAGAAATTAAACATATTATTAAAAGTATACCGACGCACATTGAGGAGCGACAACATGACCCCCAGCCTTCATTTAGGGGACCAGCCGCAAATAGTGCACAGTGCGAAGATGCCCTTGCTTGGCCGTGTAAGGATAAAGTCTCTAAACTGACTAAACTGCACGCCTACCTACCTATCTAAACCTACGCCGTAATCAATACTCGGAACACACGAGTATATTGTTACGAGTATATTGTTATTCGGGGTTAAGCCTAATCAAGGAGCGACGAAACGGTGTTTGTCGTCGTTCTACGCATTAATTAGAATTTTTTTTAAAATATTACCGGACACTTAATTAGAATAAATATTTTTATCGCGTTTCGATAACGAGCTGAACGCTTTTCCGAGTTCGAATACGGGTCACCGGCCAGCCGCAGCGCGACGGCTTTTTTAACACGAAATTGATAACTCTTGGCGCAACTCACTACACCACGCTAAGGACTGGCTGAAAATCAAAGGTAATACTTTCTAATACACTATTTACCAGTTATCACAGTAATGAATGTACCAGTTTATCACAGTAATGAATAAATAAAAAGGAACACAGTTCACATGAGATAATGTATGCGATAACTTTTTGGTCTCCGTTCGAACATACATTAAAAAAAATAAGCTCTCACGACTGTATACCGAATAATGGGGTGATCAGAGGTCTAGACATTTAATTTTTATAATTTATTCCCGCTACTTATTTTAGAGCAACGTGACAGAAACGATAAATGAGGTATGAGGTAAATCGGAGTTGAATTGTTCATTTGGAATTGAATTAGATTTAAATTGCGGACTTCTCCATCGCACGGCCAGCTAACCACGGTTGAAACTATTTTAACTCTTAATATTTATTAGGTAACGTTTGAGTTTTACACATGATGATTTTATTTTGATGTATAAAGGTAGAAAAGTATTGAGCAGCCGGTAAATGCCCACAGCGGGACAGGACTGGCAAATATCCGCCACGCTACTCAAGTGCGGGTTGGCGACTTTACATGTTCTCGAAATTATATTTATTATCATTCCTCAGACATGCGACAGACAGACATCCTATCGATGTTTCTCCACACCGCCGGGCGCCGCGCTGCGACCACCGTCACTGCGCACGCTACCAAGTATTTGCTAAATTTGAAATAGTAGCGAATAGTAGGAGCGATAACATTACGAGTGTAACCAATCATCTGAAAGCTGTTCGCTCGAATTTCAACGTTATGCAACGTGAATTGATCAACGAGGGGCCTCCGGCTGGCTGTGGGGCGAGGCTGGGGCGGTCGAATGATGGTGGAGAACAGCATCTCCGGTGCGCGGGTGTCGGCACTGCGCTCGCCGACTCGCCCCGCGCGGTGAGTTCCACGTGAGTGCGGGTCCTTGCGGTTACGTGGGAATGCCTTCGTCCATCAGTGCACTTGCACGGCCTGATAAATACCTGCCCTATTTGACGCATGCGTGTCACCGGCTGAGCGTTCTAAACCGAACCGCGGCAAGCGGCACGCCGAGGACTAGACAGTCCGGCAAGACTTACGTGAGCTTGACGCGAACCACATCACATTGGGTACGTTCGTTTATGGCGACGATGCTGTTGATACCGGCAGGGCGTCAACTTTTCCCTCATCAATATTCGCCACAGCGGGCGACGCAGGCACGCGAGCACCGCGGCGGACCCCGTGCACCGCTCAGTGGACACGCCGGCCCACTCGGATGCAGTGGGGGACTAGCACGGGGAAGCATGCCCAGTAGGAGTAGAGTAGGTTTAAGTGTCGCACAAATATTAGTGTCGCCGGAAACACTCGGCAGCCAGTAACATCTTAAATCGGTAAATACCGATTATATATAAGCGAAGTAATTAGTACTTCTATTTTGTTTAAAGGGAATTTACTAACTTAAGTTCACCGATCATGGTATCACGCAATTGGCCCGATAATGTGGATAGATAGTAAATCTGACTTCAAAGTTGCGGTTGCAGGTTCGAACCCGCGAAGAAGGTTCAGGTACCTGAACTTGAAACAGGGAAGTGCAGAGTAATTGTTTACCTACACGAGGAGATACAAATCCTGTCACCGCCCGGCGGCTCGGCGTGTGTGTGACGGATGTTGCAATCACTTGAGAATTAAAAGTACGGCTCTCCTGTTCCACACAAACTGCTTACAGGTTTTTAATCTTCAATTAAGAAATGTGTGAGCACACGGGCGAAGGCATGGGTAGCAGCTAGTAAATAAACTATAATTTCGCATTTGCTTCCACCACTAAAATAAACTTTTAGATGTTTTAATAATTTTTTTTAACATATTTTCTTGGCAAATTTGTTGATGTGATTCGAGGAAAAATTGCAGAAGAATACTTCAATGCAGATAGCAGAATGCATTGGAATACCAATGCATTCTGGTATTTGATCTACTGCGCTCAATTATAGTTTCATAGATTTTTGTAAAGTTGGTAACTCGTAACCAAAGTAACAGCACAATATGTGAAATGGCTAACTGACCTGACGATGGCATCGCGCTGCGCCAGGAACTTGTAGCGCAGTCGGAAGCCGAACGGCTCGCCGAGCCTCGCGCGAAATAGTTTCACAGAGACGGTGACGGTGGCCGTCTCGCTGTAGTAGAGCGCCGCGCCGTCTGCCGAGCCGCACCACGAGCCGCCCGTGAAGGGCCGGCCCAGCTCCGACAGCTGCATGTAGCCGTCGGGGCAGCCGTCCAGTGCGCCCGCCTCGTAGCGTCCCACGCGGAACTCGTCGAAGGCCAGCTGCACCAGGTCGCCGTGCGCGCCGCCGCCCGCCGTGAACGTCAGGTGGCACAGGAACGGCGCCCGCGGGGCCCCGCGCAGCGCCACGCCGTACGCCACGCCCGCGCGCCCGTAGTACGTGCGGTTGCACACCGAGCAGCCCGGCGGCTCGTCGCTGCCGTCCGCGCACTGCGCGCTGCCGTCGCAATACGCGTCCAGCCGCACGCACGCGCCGCTGCGGCACGCCAGCTCCGCCACGCCGCAGCCGGCTGCCGCGGCGCCTCGCGCTCCCAGCGCCAGCAGCGCGCCCGCCAGTGCCAGCGCCAGCGCCCGCGCCCGCGCCGCGCGCCGCATGTCGCCCGCTCGCGCGCTCAGCTCGCCGCATGCGATCCTCCCGAGCCCTGCACGCACGTCCGCGGCCTGCTCCGCATTGGCACGACACCTCGCAGCGGCAGTGGCGGTGGTGCACGCAGCGCGCACGGGGCAGAGCACGTCCCAAGCCGCCGGTCGGTGCGCCCGTGACGTAACGCCGCGCCACACTGCAGGCGGCCCGGCCGGCGCGCGGCCGCACGGCGCCGGCGCGGCGCTGCCTGCCCGAGGGGCACGGGGTGGGTAGGGAAGGGGGGCACCCGCTCGCTGCGATTGATCGCCCCGCACCGCGCCGCCGGACCTCCGGCTGCAGCCCGCGTCATGGAGCTGGCCGCTGTACCAATCCGCCAGACACGCACTAACCTTTTCACCTTTACAACTTTACTATTTGAGTTAAACAGTAATTTAAACTCCAATACTTAATCACTTTAATACTGATTTACATTATGTTTAAACTGATGATTAGAACTGATTGTTATTGTTTGACTTTTGACCGCTCGGTTTGCTCAGTGGCCAGGCCAGGCCAGTCAGGCCAGGCCAGGCTTCAGGCCAGGCCAGTCAGGCCAGGCCAGGCTGTGTCAGGCCAGGCCAGGCCAGTCAGGCCAGGCCAGGCCAGGTCAGGGGTTTATCGTTAGCCATTTTTTTTGCAAAGGCTGGCAATATAAAACCTAAATCCCAGAGTGAGGTAGTATTGTTTTGATACAAAAAAACATTGACATTCTATCAAAGTCCGCGTACATAATACAATAATAAATAAAAAGGGTATATGATCTTGTTATTAAGAAGGAAAGTCATAATGAAAGTCAAAGTTATGAATTAAACCTATATCGGAATGTTTAACAAAAATTTCATATATAGTTTATTAGTACATAATACAATACACAACTTATTAGTAAAACCACGATGAAAAAAAGGTAAATAAATTAATCGCCGAGATGTAACCTCGGCACTAACTGATCTCTTTTTATCTCTTTATAATTAACTCTTGTTTGATCTTGGGAAAAGCTCTACAGAAAACATATCTCCTTATTTACGCAAACACCTAAGAACTTTTTTCTTCAACAAAACCTCATTATAAATTAATTTTAACGCCCAAGTCACAAAAGAATGTTTAGCATTTTAGGATCAAAAGTGATTTTTTGTGCTGTTTGATTTTTAGAAAACACAACCTATGAACATTATTTTTTTTTATTACAATTTCATTGCTACTGCAAAGTACGCGGCGTACGAAAACTCAGCAAATATACTACTCTATATAATGGTTCGTGAAAATGCAATCCAGTTACTCTTCGGTGATTAGTACGTCGCTAACTCGCTCCTTTGGAGGTTGGCCTGGATCGCGTGGTACTGGTAATTGCCGGCGATGTAAGTTCCTGTTACTACTGGGGCCACCTTAGCAATATGCAACTTTCATTCCAGCGAATTTGTCCCATTTCACTTTTATTGGCCAACATTCCGCAAAAGCGTTATGTTCCTTATCGTTTAATTTCATGTGCTGGCAGTTTTTTTTACAAATGGGTGTCTCCCCAGTCCTCCACGCTGGGCAATCCGCCCGGAGGTGCGGACCTGCACAATGGCTACACATGTCCACAGCCTCAGTGCAGAGCCTCTTTCCATGCCCAAACACAAGGCAGCGGGAACACTGGATTAGCGGTGTTTGGTCGGTTACTATAACCCTCTGGAGATCCACATGGATCTTTCCAATTTCCGTAAGTTTTTACCAGACTTTTGGTGACACCTGCAATATCACGTGGCTCTCCAGTGGGTTTCGTGCTCTTCTTCTGTATTTCACTACCGCCTTAAATTCCGCCTCCACTATTTTCCCTAATATATGGGAAGTTTGCCTTTTCAATGCCACGATGATGTCTTCGTCACTGTTTGCTGTCAGCATATATTTAAGGACAACCAATGGGTCTCTATATTCTTTTTCTTCCCACTTCAGTCCTTTATCTCCTTCGTCTATACTTTTTGTGACTCTTTCCATTTCCACACACAGTTCCACAGCTTAGCATCACTTTTTGGTTTTTTACCTTTCTATATTGGTCTATTCTGATTCCTGTTTCATTTGCTTTAACAGCCTTCCTGATTCTTTCTATTATTTCCCCGCTCGTGTCTTCACACTCTCCTGCTGATACAAGAACTGTATGCATTATCTCCTTTGAAAACTTCCTAAATTCTGAGCCTGCAATTCCATTTCTGTTATTTCTCCCAGGCGACGCTGCCATTTCGGCATAGGTTCTCCCTCTGATTCTTCCACCAAGGTTTTTCTGTCCTCTTCCAGCGGCCCAAGGTTAGGTTAGGTTAGGTTAGGTTAGGTTAGGTTAGGTTAGGTTAGGTTAGGTTAGGTTAGGTTGGGTCAGGTTGGGTCAGGTTGGGTCAGGTTGGGTCAGGTTGGGTCAGGTTGGGTCAGGTTGGGTCAGGTTGGGTCAGGTTGGGTCAGGTTGGGTCAGGTTGGGTCAGGTTGGGTCAGGTTGGGTCAGGTTGGGTCAGGTTGGGTCAGGTTGGGTCAGGTTGGGTCAGGTTGGGTCAGGTTGGGTCAGGTTGGGTCAGGTTGGGTCAGGTTGGGTCAGGTTGGGTCAGGTTGGGTCAGGTTGGGTCAGGTTGGGTCAGGTTGGGTCAGGTTGGGTCAGGTTGGGTCAGGTTGGGTCAGGTTGGGTCAGGTTGGGTCAGGTTGGGTCAGGTTGGGTCAGGTTGGGTCAGGTTGGGTCAGGTTGGGTCAGGTTGGGTCAGGTTGGGTCAGGTTGGGTCAGGTTGGGTCAGGTTGGGTCAGGTTGGGTCAGGTTGGGTCAGGTTGGGTCAGGTTGGGTCAGGTTGGGTCAGGTTGGGTCAGGTTGGGTCAGGTTGGGTCAGGTTGGGTCAGGTTGGGTCAGGTTGGGTCAGGTTGGGATTGGGTTAGGTTGGGTTGGGTTAGGTTAGGTTGGGTTGGGATTTGGGTTGGGATTGGGTTGGGTTGGGTTGGGTTAGGTTGGGTTAGGTTGGAGTTGGGTTGGGATTGGGTTGGGTTGGGTTAGGTTGGGTTGGGTTGGAGTTGGGTTGGGTTAGGTTGGGTTGGGTTAGGTTGGAGGTTGGAGTTGGGTTGAGTTGGGTTGGGTTGGGTTGGGTTGGGTTGAGTTGGGTTGGGATTTAAGGTTGGGTTGGGTTGGGATTTGGGTTGGGTTGGGTTGGGTTGGAGGTTGGGTTAGGTTGGGTTAGGTTGGGTTAGGTTAGGTTGGGTTGAGTTGGGTTAGGTTAGGTTGGGATTGGGTTGGGTTGGGTTGGAGGTTGGGTTAGGTTAGGTTGGAGGTTGGGTTGGGTTGAGTTGGGTTGGGTTGGGTTGGGTTGGGTTGGGATTGGGTTAGGTTGGGTTGGGTTGGGTTGGAGTTGGGTTGGGTTAAGGTTGGGTTGGAGTTGGGATTTGGGTTGGGTTGGGTTGGGTTGGGTTGGGTTGGGTTAGGTTAGGTTAGGTTGGAGTTAGGTTGGGATTGGAGTTGGGTTAAGGTTGGAGTTGGGATTTAGGTTGGGATTGGGTTAGGTTAGAGTTGGGTTAGGTTGGGATGGGTTGGGTTGGGTTAGGTTAGAGTTGGGTTGGGATTGGGTTAGGTTAAGGTTGGGTTGGGTTAGGTTGGGTTAGGTTAGGTTGGGTTAGGTTAGGTTAGGTTAGGTTGGGATTAGGTTAGGTTGGGTTAGGTTGGAGGTTGGGTTGGGACAGGTTGGGTTGGATTGGGTTAGGTTAGGTTAGGTTGGGTTGGGTTAGGTTGGGTTGGGTTGGGTTAGGTTAGGTTAGGTTGGGTTGGGTTAGGTTGGGTTAGGTTAGGTTGGGTTAGGTTAGGTTGGGATTGGGTTAGGTTGGATTGGGTTGGGATTGCAGGTTGGGTTGGGTTAGGTTGAGTTGGGTTAGGTTGGGATTGGGTTAGGTTAGGTTGGGATTGGGTTGGGTTGGGTTGGGATTTAGGTTGGGTTGGGTTGGGTTGGAGGTTGGAGTTGGGTTGGAGTTGGGTTGGGATTGGGATTGGGTTGGGTTGAGTTGGGATTTGGGTTGGGTTGGGTTGGGTTGGGTTGGGTTGGGTTGGGTTGGGATTGGGTTGGGTTGGGTTGGGTTGGGTTAGGTTGGGTTGGGTTGGGTTAGGTTGGGTTGGGTTGGGTTGGGTTGGGTTAGGTTGGGTTGGGTTAGGTTGAGTTAGGTTGGGTTGGAGTTGGGTTGGGTTGGGTTGGGTTGGGTTGGGTTGGGTTAGGTTAGGTTAGGTTGGGTTAGGTTGGAGTTGGGTTGGGTTAGGTTGGGTTGGGTTAGGTTGGGTTAGGTTAGGTTGGGTTGGGATTGCAGGTTGGGTTGGAGGTTGGGATTGGGTTGGGTTAGGTTAGGTTGGGTTAGGTTGGGTTGGGTTGGGTTGGGTTGGGTTGGGTTGGGATTTAGGTTGGAGTTGGAGTTGGGTTGGGTTGGAGTTGGGTTGGGTTGGGTTGGGTTGGGTTGGGTTGGGTTGGGATTGGGTTGGGTTGGGTTGAGTTAGGTTAGGTTGGGTTGGGTTGGGTTGGGTTGAGTTGGGTTGGGTTGGGTTGAGTTGGGTTGGGTTGGGTTAGGTTAGGTTAGGTTGGGTTGGAGGTTGGGTTGGGTTGAGTTGGGTTGGAGTTGGGTTAGGTTGGGTTGGGATGGGTTGGGTTGGGTTGAGTTGGGATTTAGGTTGGGTTAGGTTGCAGGTTGGGTTGGGTTAGGTTGGGTTGGGTTGGGTTAGGTTGGAGTTGGGTTAGGTTGAGTTGGGTTGGGATTGGAGTTGGGTTAGGTTGGGTTAGGTTGGGTTGGGTTAGGTTAGGTTGGGTTGGGTTGGGATTGGGTTGGGTTAAGGTTGGGTTGGGTTAGGTTGGGTTGGGTTGGAGTTGGGTTGGGATTCCAGGTTGGGTTGGGTTGGGATTGGGTTGGGTTGGGTTGGGTTAGGTTGGGTTGGAGTTGGGTTGGGTTGGGTTGGGTTAGGTTGGGTTGGGTTCAGGTTGGGATTTGGGTTGGGTTAGGTTGGGTTAGGTTGGAGTTAGGTTGGGTTGGGTTGGGTTGAGTTGGGTTAGGTTGGGTTGGGTTGGGTTGGGTTAGGTTAGGTTAGGTTGAGTTGGGTTGGGTTGGGTTGGGTTGGGGTTAGAGTTGGGTTAGGTTGGGTTGGGTTGGGTTAGGTTGGGATTTGGGTTGGGTTGGGATTGGGTTGGGTTGGGTTGGAGTTGGGTTAGGTTAGGTTGGGTTGGGATTTGGGTTGGGTTAGGTTGGGTTAGGTTAGGTTGGGATTTGGGTTGGGTTGAGTTGGGTTAGGTTCAGGTTGGGTTGGGTTGGGATTGGGTTAGGTTAGGTTGGGTTAGGTTGGGTTGGGTTGGAGTTGGAGTTGGGTTGGGTTGGGGTTGGTTGGGTTGGGTTAGGTTAGGTTAGGTTGGGTTGGAGGTTGGGTTAGGTTAGGTTAGGTTAGGTTAGGTTAGGTTGGGTTAGGTTGGGTTAGGTTGGGATTGGGTTGGGTTAGGTTGGGTTGGGTTGGGTTGGGATTTGGGTTGGGTTAGGTTGAGTTAGGTTGGGTTAGGTTGGGGTTGGTTAGGTTGGGTTAGGTTAAGGTTGGGATTTGGGTTGGGTTAGGTTGGGTTAGGTTGGGTTGGGTTAGGTTGGGTTAGGTTGGGTTGGGTTGGGTTGGGTTAAGGTTGGAGTTGGAGTTGGAGTTGGGTTGGGTTGGGTTGGGTTGGGTTAGGTTAGGTTGGAGTTGGGTTGGGTTGGGTTGGGTTGGGTTGGGTTAGGTTGGGTTCAGGTTGGGTTGGGTTGGGTGGGTTGGGTTAGGTTGGGTTAGGTTAGGTTGAGTTGGGTTAGGTTGGGATTGGGTTGGGTTGGGTTAGGTTGGGTTGGAGTTAGGTTGGGATTAGGTTGGGTTGAGTTGGGTTGGGTTGGGTTGGGATTGGGTTAGGTTGGGTTGGGTTGGGTTGGGTTGGGTTGGGTTGGGTTGGGATTTAGGTTGGGTTGGGTTGGGTTAGGTTAGGTTAGGTTGGGTTAGGTTAAGGTTGGGTTGGGACAGGTTGGGTTGGGTTGGGTTGGGTTGGGTTGGGTTGGGTTAGGTTGGGATTTAGGTTGGGTTAAGGTTGGGTTAGGTTGGGATTTGGGTTGGGTTGGGTTGGGATTGGGTTGGGTTGGGTTAGGTTAGGTTGGGTTAGGTTGGGTTAGGTTGGGTTGGGATTGGGTTGGGATTGGGATTGGGTTGGGTTGGGTTAGGTTGGGTTGGGTTGGAGTTGGGATTGGGTTAGGTTAGGTTGGGTTGGGTTGGGATTGGGTTGGGTTAGGTTGGGTTGGAGTTGGGTTAGGTTGGGATTGGAGTTGGGTTAAGGTTGGGGTTGGGTTGGGTTGGGTTGGGTTGGAGGTTGGGTTGGGTTGGGTTGGGTTGGGGTTAGAGTTGGGTTAGGTTGGGTTGGGTTAGGTTAGGTTGGGATTTGGGTTGGGTTGGGTTGGGTTAGGTTGGGTTGGGTTAGGTTAGGTTGGGTTAGGTTAGAGTTGGGTTAGGTTGGATTGGGTTAGGTTGAGTTGGGTTGGGTTGGGTTGGAGTTGAGTTGGGTTGGGTTAAGTTGGGTTGGGTTAGGTTGGGTTGGGTTGGGTTGGGTTGGGTTGGGTTAGGTTGGGATTGGGTTGGGTTGGGATTGGGGTTGGAGTTGGGTTGGGATTGGGTTGGGTTAGGTTGGGTTAGGTTGGGTTGGGTTGGGTTGCAGGTTGGGTTGGGTTAGGTTGGATTGGGTTGGGTTGGGTTAGGTTGGGTTGGGTTGGGTTAGGTTAGGTTGGGTTAGGTTAGGTTGGAGTTGGGTTGGGTTAGGTTGAGTTGGGTTGGAATTTAGGTTGGGTTGATTTAGGTTGGGATTTAGGTTAGGTTGAGTTGGGTTGGAGTTAGGTTAGGTTGGTTGGGTTAGGTTGGGTTAGGTTAAGGTTGGGTTGGGATTGGGTTGGGATTGGAGTTGGGTTAGGTTGGGTTGATTGGGTTGGGTTAGGTTGGGTTGGGTTGGGTTGGGTTAAGGTTAGGTTGGGTTGGGATTGGGATTTAGGTTGGAGTTGGGATTGGGATTGGGTTAGGTTAGGTTAGGTTGGGTTAGGTTGGGATGGGTTGGGTTGGATTGGGTTAGGTTGGGTTGGGTTGGGTTGGGTTGGAGTTGGGTTGGGTTGGGTTGAGTTGGAGGTTGGGTTGGGTTGGGTTAGGTTGGAGTTGGGATTGGGATTGGGTTGGGTTGGGTTAGGTTAGGTTGGGTTGGGTTGAGGTTGGGTTGGGTTGGGTTGGGATTTAAGGTTGGGTTGGGTTGGGTTGGGTTGGGATTGGGATTTAGGTTAGGTTAGGTTGGGTTAGGTTAGGTTGGGGTTGGTTAGGTTAGGTTGAGTTGGGTTGGAGGTTGGGTTGGGTTGGGTTGAGTTGGGATTGGGTTGAGTTGGAGGTTGGGTTAGGTTAGGTTAGGTTGGGTTGGGTTAGGTTGGGTTGGGATTGGGTTGGGTTAGGTTGGGTTAGGTTGGGTTGGGATTGGGATTTAGGTTAGGTTAGGTTGGGTTGGGTTAGGTTAGGTTGGAGTTAGGTTAGGTTGGGATTAGGTTGGGTTGGGGTTGGTTGGGTTGGGATGGGTTGGGTTGGGTTGGATTTAGGTTGGGTTGGGTTGGGTTAGGTTGGGTTGGGTTGGGTTAAGGTTAGGTTGGGTTAGGTTAGGTTGGAAGTTGGGTTGGGTTGAGTTGGAGTTGGGTTAGGTTGGGTTAGGTTGGGTTGGGATGGGTTGGGTTGGGTTAGGTTAGGTTAGGTTAGAGTTGGGTTAGGTTGGGTTAGGTTGGGTTAGGTTGGGATTGGGTTAGGTTAGGTTGGGTTGGGAGTTGGGTTGGAGTTGGGTTGGGTTGGGATTGGGTTAGGTTGAGTTGGGTTGGAGGTTGGGTTAGGTTGGGTTGGGTTAGGTTAGGTTGGGTTAGGTTGGGTTGGGTTGGGTTGGGTTAGGTTGGGTTGGGTTGGGTTGGGTTGGGTTGGGTTAGGTTGGGTTGGGTTGGGTTAGGTTGGATTGGGTTGGGTTGGGTTGGGTTAGGTTGGGTTGGGTTGGGTTGGGTTGGGTTGGGTTGGGTTAAGGTTGGAGTTGGGTTGAGTTGGGTTGGGTTGGAGTTGGGTTGGGTTAGGTTAGGTTGGAGTTGGGTTAGGTTGAGTTGGGATTGGGTTGGGTTAGGTTGGGTTAAGGTTGGGTTGGGTTAGGTTAGGTTGGGTTGGGTTGGGATTGGGTTGGGTTAGGTTAGGTTAGGTTAGGTTGGGATTGGGTTAGGTTAGGTTGGGTTAGGTTGGAGGTTGGGTTGGGTTGGGTTAGGTTGGAGTTGGGTTGGGTTGGGTTGGGTTAGGTTAGGTTGGGTTGGGTTGGGTTGGGATTGGGATTGGGTTGGGTTAGGTTGGGTTGGGATTGGGATTGGGTTGAGTTGGAGTTGGGTTGAGTTGGGTTAGGTTGGGTTGGGTTGGGTTAGGTTGGGTTGGGTTGGGTTAGGTTGGGTTAGGTTAGGTTAGGTTGAGTTAGGTTGGGTTAGGTTAGGTTGGGTTGGGTTAGGTTAGGTTGGAATTTGGGTTGGGTTGGGTTGGGTTGGAGGTTGGGTTAGGTTAGGTTGGGTTAGGTTGGGTTGGAGTTGGGTTGGGTTGGGTTAGGTTAGGTTAGGTTAGGTTAGGTTGGGTTGGAGTTAGGTTGGGTTGGGTTGGGTTAGGTTGGGTTGGGTTGGGATTGGGTTGGGATTTAAGGTTGGGTTAGGTTGGGTTGGGTTAAGGTTGGGTTGGAGTTGGGTTGGGTTGGGTTGGGTTGGGTTAGGTTGGGTTGGGTTGGGTTGGAGTTCAGGTTGGGTTGGGTTGGGTTAGGTTGGAGTTGGGTTGGGTTGGGATTGGGATTGGGTTAGGTTGGGTTAGGTTGGGTTGGGTTGGGTTGGGTTGGGTTGGGTTGGGTTGGGTTGGGTTAGGTTGGGTTGGAGGTTGGGTTGGGAGTTGGGTTGGAGGTTGGGGTTGGGTTGGAGGTTGGGTTGGGTTCCAGGTTGGGTTGGGTTGAGTTGGGTTGGGTTGGGAGTTGGGTTGGGTTGGAAGTTGGGTTGGGTTGCAGGTTGGGTTGGAGTTGGGTTGGGTTGCAGGTTGGGTTGGGTTGCAGGTTGGGTTGGGTTGGGACAGGTTGGGTTGGGTTACAGGTTGGGTTGGGACAGGTTGGGTTGGGACAGGTTGGGTTGGAGTTGGAGTTGGGTTAAGGTTGGGTTGGGTTCCAGGTTGGGTTGGGATTGCAGGTTGGGTTGGGTTGCAGGTTGGGTTGGGTTACAGGTTGGGTTGGGTTGCAGGTTGGGTTGGAGTTGGAGTTGGGTTGGAGGTTGGGTTGGGTTGGAGGTTGGGTTGGGTTCCAGGTTGGGTTGGAGGTTGGGATTGGGTTGGGTTGGGACAGGTTGGGTTGGGTTCAGGTTGGGTTAGGTTGGAAGTTGGGTTAGGTTAGGTTAGGTTAGAGTTGGGTTAGGTTGGGATTTAGGTTAGGTTGAGTTAGGTTAGGTTAGGTTGGAATTTGGGTTGGGTTAAGGTTGGGTTGGAAGTTGGGTTAGGTTAGGTTGGGTTGGGATTGGGATTGGGTTGGGATTCCAGGTTGGGTTGGGACAGGTTGGGTTGGAAGTTGGGTTAGGTTAAG